>JAPMOB010235927.1:0-21401 GCA_029875015.1 Lepomis gibbosus
GCTACCCAATGAGGATTTTTATTCAATCCGAGCACAGATATTGACTCGTATTACTCGTATAATACTCGTACTCTGCAAAAGTGCAGTATCTGTACCTGATACTCGTTTCAGCAGAGTATCCGGCTCAACTCTACTTACCAAGTATTTTTTTAAAATTTTAATACTTTTTTTATGCAAATTTTGAAAGTGAGCATAATTGGTCACTTTACAGGTACACATTCTTCTTGTCATAACGATCTTAGCAGTAAAAATAAATGTTTACCACCAAGAAAAATGTGAAGTTCAGCTGGCTGATCTGAGCTTCCATTCTGTACAGTTTTATTGCTAATAAAATCAGCTGATTGCCTTGCAAACGTAACTGGTATATTTTTCTGTCCCCTAAGCAAATCAAAAACTCTTAACGGTCTACTTAATTTGTCATTTTTATGTTCTGGCACACCACCTAATGGTTTAAAAGAAATTGTCTCAATGCAAAACTTATTTGCCGACCCCTGCTGTATGTTACTACTTCTTCTTCTTCTTCATACGTATTCGATGTAGCGATGTGTGTCTACACTGCAACTTGCCAGCGTCCATGTGTATGTCCGTGTATGTAGATAGAAATGACTAAGGTAATAAACACATACCTGTTCATTATGTAAGGTCTTCATACACCACTGAAAACATACTTATGTATATTATATTTGCACTTTCTTTTTCTCTTGCCCGTCTCTTCCTCGTCCCTCGCTATTTTCCCTCTCTTCCTCGATTTTGCAATCCAAGCCATCAAATTACGTCGTCTTTACTTCACTTCACACAGTGTTGTGTGAAAATATTTGTCCGTGCGAAACAGTGGGTTGTATAGTTATATGGTTTAAACACAGCATTGACACTGAGAATTTGCACATGGGACTCTTCCATATCCCTTCTGCTGGCGATGACGCAATGGATAAATGCCTTTGGTGTGAGAGACCCGGGTTAGATTGCTACTGTGACCCATCAACCAGTGTGTCCCTGAGGAAGACACTTAACCAATTGTTGTTGCAGAGGTGTGTGACCTCTGACATATCAATTGTAAGTTGCTTTGGATAAAAGCGTCAGCTAAATGAGTAAATGTAATGTTCTCATTTATCTGGAATCTCCTGTCATCATCTAATTCCTGGCCTTGGTTGGGTCAAGATGTTGTTGCCTCTCCTGTGCATATATGCCATGCTGTTTGCTCTTGTCCAAAAAGCTTTCTTCTGTTGTAGCGCAGTCAGCGTCTGGTGGCGTCCAACGTCAGGAGCTCTCCCTACACGGCCAGTGTTGGGTCGTTCAAAGAACGTTCATCGTTCATTTGACCTAATCTTTTATGTGACTCAGGAGGAACCGGTTGTTTCAGTGATTAATTCATTCATTTTCACGCATGCGCGAATAGTCTTGGACTCTTATGTTCACTCGTTAAGTGTAACACAGCAGCTACATGGTCTCCGTCAGCACAGGAAACAGAATTGATTAGTTCCCGACTCTCAACTGTGGTTCTCTGGGTTTGAGTTGTTCATTTGTCAGCCCTCTTTGTTTGAGAACTGCTCTGTTTTTTTTAAATCGCCCAATAGAGGGCTACAGCACCGCAATAACCAGCCTTGTTAAAATGAACGAAATGAACAATGATACAAAAAAAGATTAGTTCATTTTAATGAACGAGATTTGGTGACTCAAGTCTTTTTCTGTCATTCCGATTTTAATACATATAACGTTCCAATGGACTGAAATATTTTTTCTTTATCTGTGCAGATTTCTTGAGTATACCAATGTCTGTTCAGAATTTCCTGTAAATAACCGCATTAGTAATATTTTCACTTATATCACTCCCCTCTGCACATGAAATTGCACATTTGCAAACTGTGAAATATAGTAGAAGATCAAATCACACAATCAAATGACCTCGAAAGCACAAGCACCTTTCCCTCAACCCTGCCCTATGTAGGAGCTACTTCTCAGCCATTCTGGGCACTGGGGTATGTAAGTGTGATTGTGTAGTTGGTTGTTAGCACGCCATGGTTTTCTTGACCAGCCCACAACTCCACCAGCCTACTCAGTGTAGGGTGCAAACAGTCTTGACACTTCAGCTAGAATAAGGGAATAATGTAGTAAGCAAAGGCTAGCAGCACAAAAGCCCATGCTCTATTTTAATACTTAACATCAAGCTTTCATTATTGGAAGGTTACATAAGAGATCACAGCTTGTCAGCAAACTAACTAACCAACAACAGGATGTTCACCCATAGTAGTATGACTAGCTGTTCCTGGTCTTGCTGCTGCTGTTAATATTGACATGAATATATTAGGATCTAATCCTGGAGACATTATTCACCATAGTGTAGCAGTTGTAAACACTCTCCTGAACTGTATCGTTCTCTGGGCTTGAACATGCAACCTCAGACATGAGTGAGTAATCATGAGCCAGATATTCAATACTAATTCAACGAACGTATAATACAAACATATGCATGTTCTCCTTACCACTCCCTGGTAGGCTGGGTTTCACGCCTATGTGCATTTGTTCAGGAGGACATGAAGCCTATCAATCACATTTGCCACTGACATGTAGTGATGAAGTAAACAAGCCTTGGCAGAGTGAGGTTAACCACACATTAAGGGCAAACAAGTTTGAAACAACAGGGAACTACAGCTAGCGGACTAACTTAGTAATGTCTTACTACACCATCTCACAATACTTATCATAACATTAGCTTGCAAATTTATCAACCCAAATCCTGCAGCTTATAACTGCTTCACCTCAGTCAAATGTAATGTTTTTTAATATTATAATTTTTTTTTAAACTCACTCAATTCATTAAAAAACACTTTGCTATGATAGTTAAGGTTACACAAATACCATAGAACAGTTTGAATAGAATTTCCTTATTGTCATTGTACTGGTTTATACAACGAAATCCACTTTCTGAGTTGGCTCTCTTAAATAAAGTAAATGCATAATAATACAAATAATAATAATATTTAAGAAGAATAAAAAATAAAATAGATGCTGTACATACTGACCCACAGGCATGCACCCCTGTCCATAAACAGGCGCACATCTATACTCACTATACACAAGTATATTATGAGTAGGCTTACATGTGCACCCCTATTGCATGGGAATATTGGGTAAAATTGTATGTAAATTATCATATTGCACAGAGTAGTAATTGGACAAGATAAATATTGCACTGGGGATTTATTTCACAGTATAACTATTGGTTATTTCAATGCAGAGTTCAGTCTGGTGATGGCCTTGAGGTAAAAACTACTCATTAGTCAAGAGGTGCATGTTTTGATGGACCTGTAGAGGCTTTCGTGAGAGCACAAGGACAACCAAGTGAGGGGCAGGGCGAGATGGGTCTTTCAAGATGGAACTGTTCATTTAGATGGACTGTTGTGTCTTAACCAGAGAGTTTATGTTGGTTGACCGTGTGAGATGTGGGTGCATATGAATCTGAAACTAGATACTATATTAACTCTTTATCTGTTTAATTATACAGGGGGATGGTCACCGTTTTTGTTCCTGAAGTCAATGACAATTTCTCTTGCTTTTTGGTCTCTGAGTGCCATGTTGTTTTCTGAACACCAGCCTGTTAGCTAGAGGTGCTCTCATCAGGATTTTTTGGGCTGATCACCAATCATAGATTGGTAATATTGGTCGATAACATAGTACAGTATACTGTATATTTATTTAATTAGTCATAAAACAATGTATTAAGTATTCAAATTAACAGATGATAACGTATCATGAAATGACAACTGTTTATTTTACTGCCAGGAAACATAGGCAACAAATTCAACCCCTTCTGTTTTAGAATATGGTTTACCACAATTATTGGACTAATATTATTTCAGTGGGTTGTTTTCATTTATTAAATCCTTGTGCCAGAAGCACAGTCAACATCTTTTACAAAGCCTACTGCTTTACCAGAGGAGAGAGTAGCAAACATTTTAAATACGGCCAGCAGGTTTTTATTTGATTTTTATAAAGGTTAAAAATCCGGGAGATTTTTGGGTAAACATTTAAATGGGAGGATACCGGGTGAGCATGGAAAAGTACGGGAGAATCACGGGGAAAACGGGAGGGCTGACATGAGAGGAGTAGAGGGAGGAGTGGGGTAATCCACACTACTACAGTTTTTAAACAGTTTTATAACGAATATGATCTTCTCCGTCCACATGCTGCGAGTATTGCATCATCTGATCTGCTTTTCTGACCTCATGATTGGTGACAGATCGATCGGAGAACCCTTAATGTTAGCCTCCTCCCTGTAAGCTGACTTTTCACCTCTGGTGATTTGCCCCACCTGTGTTGTGTCTGCGAATTTAATTAAGTGTTTTTCCCCCCTTGTGGGGCACTGTGTATGCTGACTGAATTTTGGGAGGACAGTCTTTAGATTTGCTTGGTTGAAGTCGCCTGCTATTATAAAAAAAATCCATCAGGATGGGCACTCTGTTGTTTTCTAATGGTGAGATTCATCCTTTGCATTTAACCCATCCCTGAAGGGGATGTGCAGGCCACTGTACAGTGCCTGGGGACAAACTCCAGCTTGAAATGCAGTGTCTGTCCAAAAATATTACTATTATTAGGACAGGTCTCTTCTAAGACTTGCCACCAGCGTAATGCCACAAATCAATCGCTAATTTTTATCTTAAACCCAACTTTCAATAATACTCATAATTATTTTTTGAATAACGCACAAACATTTTGGGTTAAATTAAAGAGACAACGTGCCAGTAGAAATAAATGACAACAAAGCTTGTTAGCTAACGTTAACTTGCACATACTCCTCTGGCCTTCCTCAGCGAACTGGAAGCTGTGTATGTAAAAAGTAAAGTGAAAAAAAGTTCAAAGGATGGAAGAAAAAACATATTACAGGTCTCAAACTTCCAG
The DNA here is from genome assembly GCA_029875015.1 of Lepomis gibbosus. Taxonomy (NCBI): domain Eukaryota; kingdom Metazoa; phylum Chordata; class Actinopteri; order Centrarchiformes; family Centrarchidae; genus Lepomis; species Lepomis gibbosus. Next base: position 4,897 of record JAPMOB010235927.1, read on the forward strand.
CGCTCTGATTCCTCCAATCTGTTTGCAGCTTAGTGGAAGACAGCCATGTATTGTTGACCTATGCAGGCCGATGTTGACCAATAGGTCAGAAGCTGACCCATTGAGACAATGCTCCCCCTCATTTGCATAATGAGGCTGAAATGCATAGAGAAGTGGAAAAAGGGGAGGCAGAAATAAATGCCATTGAGGAAATAAATCAGGTAGAAAATGCAAAGGAAGAATAAGACACACAAAATATTAAAACACATAAATAAATACATTCTTAAAAAGAACTAATTTATAAATAAAATTGAAGATTATAAAGGACAATAAATAAATAAGGTAATTATTACAAAGGTGACTAAATAAAGAAGTGTATATACACATTTCTGTCTCATTGTATAATTTAATTGCTACATTTATTTATTTACTGTGTTTTTGTGCACTTAATAGGATGTTTATTTATTAATTGAGAATTTATTTATTTCTGTATTTATATTTGATTATGTGAGGATCCGTCCTCCGTAACTTAGAAGATGAATGGGCTCTGTGCTAGAAATATGTTGTCTGTCTCTCAGTGTGTACTTTGTAGAGCCTCAGTTCATAAGCCACATTTAAGCTGCCAGGAACGGTGTTGGGCAGATCACATGACACCCTTGGGCCCACAAAGACCCTTTGCCATACATACCCATTACAAAGACAGCTTTAAACAATGAATCCAATTTTCTGACTCAACTGATTTAAAAAACTAGAAAAACTTGATATTCTGGCTTACGTGTTGTGTAATGGAAAGAGTAAATCCTCATTATTTTCTTCCCTTTATCCTCACTTGCATCTTTATTTTATTATACCTGTATTTCTTCAGCCATGTGCCCTTGCTATCGTTCTTTTTACATATCCTATTTCCTACACCAGCCTTTCCCCTTTTACCCCTTCGTTCCTTTTCTCTCACTTTCTCTCTCTTTCACTTTCTCCTTTCATTCCCTGTTTCCTGACTCAATTTTTTTCATTACTTCATTCCTTTATTTAAAAGCTCCTCTCTGTCTCTCCCTCTCTTCCCCTGTCTCCTTGACAGTCTGCCAGCAGAGTGACGGCCTATTCGTTTTCATCCTCTGCCCAGAAAACAAGGTCTAAAGTTCAAAGCTGCTGTTGTGGATTGGGGGCAGGAGAGTGAGCACATAAGGAGGCCAGGCCTGGGTCAAAAGATTTGAATATTTTCTTAAATAGGTGGAATTTTAATCTAATCAGACACCACATTTCATTTTCAGGACATGAAGTCACTTTGAATTAGATGACCAATTTCATTACAGAAAACATCAAAATGACAAGTGCATTTTGTTTGTGTAGGTGTGGCAATACACTTCAAACAGCTTTCAGACTATCATAGGACACAGAGGGTTTGCACTTATTGTGATTACTGGCAAGGTTTATTGTCAAACAGTGCAATGGTTCAATCATAAAAATATCTCTGGTGTGGAACACAGTTCTTGATTATCAGGTGTAGACTTGTAGACTTGTAGATGAGAGAATTAAAATATTATATAATATATATAATAAATATTGTATATTATAATATTTCTATGTTTTTTTGCGTATATATGTGCCAGGCACCTTTGCCCTCTGTCCTGTGATTGCAATGCATTCAGAATTTATTAAAATGCTACACTGCCAGGCTGGGGGAAAATAGAGGGTGGGATAGGAGTGAGGTGATGGTAAATAGGCACGGAGTTAAATTCAATTTAAAGGGTTTGATTTGTGTGTGTGTGTGTGTGTGTGTGTGTGTGAGTGTGTGTGTGTATTTGTGCATGTGTCAGGGGGTGTGCTTACATACCAACCAATCACACCAATCCCTCTGTGTAGCATACTGTAGTATCCAATTGGGACACTCCTTTAGTATCTTTCAAAAAGACTTGGCGCACACACAGGGTTGGGTCTGCTGAAATATGCATCCACGTCCATGATGCACAGATGATGGCCTACTATGAAGTATTTTTGGGTATATTTCACATCATGACTAATACCAGGGGTGAATATGGTTGTTTCCTAGCAAAAGTTATAGCGGGATACACAACTTGAGCTAAAGTTAAAAGGAATGTTGTTGTTTTAAAAAAATGTAATTTATTAAAACTATAACTAAGTTACTGGAAAGATTCTGTTACTGAAACAAATGAGTGTAAGTTACAGAAACATACTAAAACATTACATTACATACTAAACAAGGCATTTTTAAAGCTTGAACATTGGCTTTGTCTCTTTTGTCCCCAGAATGAATGTGCCCCTCTGACAAAACAACTGGCCCCAGTCTGGCCCCTCAGTAAAATTGGTCTAGAACCGCTACTGCTGTATGGGATCATAGTGACAGCTAAGCGCGCTTGAGACAATGTTGCTTGGTCTTGTTTCAGGTGCAAAATGAGAGCGAAGACGAGGAGATAGGTTGTGTGGGTATTTATGGAAATGTCGGGGGTGATGTGATTGATGTGTGGTCCTGCTCCTGAAACTCTGCTAATTAGCACCACTAAAAATCATATTGGAATTTTAGCTATGTAGGACTTGTACAGCTATAAAATAACTGAAATAAGCTCCTTTTGGATTCTGGATAGTGTTATGAGGAGTTCTCCAAGTGAGCTTCCAGAAAGATTTCCAAGAGATCCATAGCAGAAGCTGATTTCATCTGATTTCTTGTTCAGCTACACCACTTTTCTTCTCAAAATCCATTTTCTTCCAATTTCAACAGTCCACAATAATCAGTTTTGTCAGATTGTGGTTTCTGTATTTATTATTTGTATTTCTCAGATTGTGAAAACAGCACATTGTGCTAATGGCCATCAGATCTTCATTACGTATCAGCATCAGTCTCGGGGGTTGTAGTGAGAAAATACTCAATCATGGTTTTGGTCCACTACATGCTCCACACAGGAGCACACAGTGTAACACACAGTGGGGAGTCGAAGCCCATCTAAGTTTATTGCATAATATGTAGAGTAGTAATTCTTATTATATAGCATGGTACATGTTACTCTTCCTCCTCCCCTGTCACGTGGTCTTGTCGTTACAACAGCTCGCCGGTATAGATTTTGTAAAGTGGAACATAAGACTTATGATGTAGGGAAGCTTGAGACACTGACACAATGCAGCACATCACTTTGACTAGCCATTAAGGAGCATAGAAAGGGCTGCAGTGAAAGAGAAAAGAAAAGCAGATAAAAAGTCACGAGAGATACATGGAGCTTTTGGAGGATGTACAATGCATACACTGTTAGGCAGTTATTATTTGGTATTATTGGTATAAATACTGATGGATGCTCTTGCTTTCCTCGTGTTCTGTAACTATAATTAGGTTGTTGTCCTTAATGTGAGACTCCCTGGACTTTCCCAGGAGCCTATGGTGCAGCAGTTAAACAACACTAAACAATACAAGACATACAATATGTGGCATAAACTGAATAAGTCATAATGTAATAGTGCAAAGACACTGAGTGCAAACAATATAGACTTGTTGGACAGGACAGTAAGACAAATACATTGTAACTGACAAACATGGCAAAATGGCTCTCAGCTGCACTGCTCACCACTAAAGAGAGGAAAATACCATCAGCAAAAACACACAGAGCGGTTCTGCTCTAATCTGGAAAAATGATCCCTCTCACTTAATGTTTCATCTGTTGACATTAGATGTCACTTGTGGCTGACTCTGCATAGACCTCAGAATCAACATGGTCATCACAGCTGAAGATGGAGAGTGAGATTAGTGAAAACGAAGGGACATATGAACAGCAAAGGGAAATAAGAAAGAGGAATGAAAGAAAGATAGGATGGTTTGACATGCAAGGATGCCTCAGCAGTCGTTGCCATGACAACAGAAATTTGACTTAAGTACCGGTGTTTAACAGCTAAAAATGTATAATTGCTGCAGTGCATTGGTTAACAACAAAAAACTTGACAATATGACTGGTCTCCTGTTCAAATGAGTAGGAGTGTTTGATGTTATTTGATTCCAGATGTTGTAGTACTAAGATCCAGACATTGTGTATTGAAGCCTTTTCTATTTTATTTATACCACTTTAAATAAGCCAAACCTCAGGACCTCATGACTTTGAAGTAGGAATTAATCTTATGGATTATATTAGTCAGAGTTAGTAAAACTCTGAAATTCAGTTTTTGGTGTTCAGTCTTTCGCAATGCTATTGATGTAGCATTGAAGTTTGTTATTGTGTCAAAACCAGCAAGGACTGTAGATGCAGTGAGTGATAGGAGTCACAAGGCTGTAAACAGGGCATACGAGGTGAACAGCGGACTGGCCTGACAAAACTACACAGCTCTACTACTATATTGTAAACATGCCATCCTTGCACAGTCAGCTGGCTAACCACGAACCAAAGGATGTCTACTTTGGTGAGTCAGGAAGATAACAGCCATATTGCACACAGGTATTTACTTACTTTTCTTAAGAGATGACGAGCTGTGTAAAAATGCACATGTACATTTTCACAATAACTACATAACTATACTTGCATTAAATAAAACAGTGCATCTGGAAAGTATACACAGCATTTTGTTATGTTACAGCATCATTCCAAAATGGAAGAAATTCATTATTTTCTTCAAAATTCTACAAACAATACCCCATATTGATAATGTGAAAGACGTTTGTTTGAAATCTTTTCAAATTTATTAAAAATCAAATCACATTTGGCACCAATTTTAGCCTCAAGTCTTTTTGAGTATGATGCGTCAAGCTTGGCACACCTATTTTTTGGGCAGGTTCACCCATGCTTCTTTGGAGGACCTCTCAAACTTCTTCAGCTTGGATGGGGAGTGTCGATGCACAGCCATTTTCAGATCTCTCCAGAGATGTTCAGTCAGGTTCTGATGGGGTTTTAAGTCTGGGCTCTTTGGCTGGGCCATTTATGGACATTCACAGAGTTGTCCTGTAGCCACTTCTTTGTTATCTGGGCTGTGTGCTGTGAGATGGGGACTGGGACGCGAGTCCGACTTAAGTCGCGCACACAGTGACCTCAGACTCGACTTGAGAATCGTCTTCAAAAGACTTCAGACTTGACTCGGACTCTTGGTGCGGGACTCGTGAACAATGTCTACTTTTAGGAAACGTCTGTTGAGCTTGCTGTTATTCACCTCCCTCCGTTACCTACAATCTTCCTACGTAACACATACTATTCATCCGCTGCACATGCCCCACATGTAAGAGAGCACAACAAACACCGGCAGCTGCTGTGCCATTCTTCTATTTCTTTTTTTTTCTTCTTTATTTATATAGCGCCAAATCACAACAACAGTTACCTTGGTGCGCTTTTCATAAAAGAGCAGGTCTAGACCATACTCTGTGATATTTACAGAAACCCAACAGTTCCCACCAAGAGCAGCACTAGGCGACAGAGGCAAGGAAAAAATTCCTATTAAGAGGCAGAAACCTCGAGTAGAACCATGGCTCAGGGTGGGCGGCTATCTGCCTTGACCGGTTGGGGGTGAGAGAGAGAGAGAGAGAGAGCAAGAGAGGAACAGATAGAAAGAGGGAGGGGGATGGAACGAGAGAGAGAGGGGAGGGAGGCATCCTACAAAATATACACACAGAGGTTCAGACAGTAAAGGTGATGTTGCTATAGCCATTCAGTGATGGAAAATGGTACAGATATTTACAGTAGTGTTAATGATAATAATCATAATGTTAATGTTTATAATAACAATAACAACAATAGGACTAGTAACAATAATTGTAGCAGAGGGTGACGAGCAGGAATATGGGGGCAGCAGGTGACTCGCAAGCAGGTCGCGCTGGCTGCTGTCATGTTAATTATTAACATTGGCTACAAACGGGTTACTAGTATATTTTTAATCATTAACGTTACAGTTATATTTAGTAACGTTACACTGGGTTTGAGAGTCTGGGGAATGCCTTGACTTACATTAGTTTATAAGCTGTCATTGATTTCATTGCACATTACATGGTTGTGTTCTGTAAATGAAAATCAGGTTACAGTTATAGAATTCCATCTAGCTATGTAGTGTTCTAATCAGCCTGGTTTGAACGCAGCAGGTCGTACAACATTCATTATAACCACGAGTGACTTGAGACTTGACTTGGACTCTTGCTCAGAGACTTGAGACTTGACTTGGACTCTTGCTCAGAGACTTGAGACTTGACTTGGACTCTAGCTCAAAGACTTTTGAGCATCTTTGATATACATAAGCTTTTTTTGTTTTTTTAATTTAATAAATTTGCACCTTGTGTACTGCAATTACTACAATTCTAATCAGTTCTGTATAAGCATGAACCTGTGCATTTAATAAATCAATTCTCCAGTGTTGACACACACGCATGTAAATATGCAAATAAACTTGAAAATGTAATAAACTAATCCAAATAAACAGCAAACCTGGGTTTACTGAGATTTAATCAGTCACAATCACAATCAAGTTTTTTGTTAACAGATGTAGCTACAAAATCTGAAGTTCCTGGTTCATAAGATTTAATTATTAATGTGATATAAATGAAATATTAACTGGAAGAATGTGAATCCTAAATGTGACATAAAGCGACCAGAGAAGATGTAGACTATACCCCTGAAATAATCAGCCTGCCACCAAGTTACAACTGGAATTAATGCTAATTAGTGGCAGCTGGTATGACCTGCTGCCGCTAATGTTTTGTCATTTTAACTGGAGAAAGCAACTGCTTAAAATGTGATGTACACTGCTCTTTGTTAATAATGGAGATGGGGGGATAACAAATTTGAATTCTGGATACAGGTAGATTGAGTGATGGAGGTGATTTATGGAGAAATAACCACAGATTTGTTAATTCCAGAGCTGGCGCCTACTCGCACTGTTGTTAATCAGCACCACTAATGAAACTGCAGGTTGTTTTGGTGTTGTTTTTGCAGATGTGTTGAGATGTTTGACATGCTGCCCTCTATGTCTTTTTAATTATTCACTTGCTGCTGCATCAGAAAAAAAGCTGTTTTTGTGACATGATGACTAATGGTTTAGGTCTTGTTTTTGTGTGCACATCTGTCCTGTCAACGTACCACACCTAGCCTGAAATCACTGACATGTTTGTGAATGAGACTAGCCATTTTGCTTACATATGAACACACATACACACATGCATTATGAGTCCTGCTTTCCTGATGTTGTGGGTTCTGGGTTCTGGGTAATGGGACTGATGCTTCACCACCAGGAACTCGTGGCTTGTTTGTGTCTGGGAACCAGAGCTGAAGCTTTAACTAGCCAAGATCTAATGAGAGCTAATGGTGTCTATCTGTGTTTGTCTCCATCCTTCGCTTATGCTCTCACCTGCTTCCTCTCTTTCTCTTTTTCTCTGTAGTGTTTTTTTGTCTACAGATCCAGATTTCTTTATTTAAGCACACAATACCCAAAACCTACTAAAAATGTGTTTGTTTAACTGAACATTTACATTTTGAGTCTTTTACTTCTACAGTTTTTCAGTTTGACTTTCCCTTTTGGAACAGTGAATCTTTAATTGTAACACCATCCTGTTCTCATACATGTGAACTTAAAATCAAACCAGTAATGCAATCACTCCTTTTTAAGTAATCCTTTCCCCCCTCATTTTTAATACATGCTGTATTATCAAAATTATATTTCATATTAGGGTATAAGCATATTAGGGAAGTAAACACAACCTTTATTGTAACTTAAAATAAATAATAAAGGTATTAAAATGCAGTATAGCGTTAGACAAATACAGACACCCTTAGGTAGTTAATTAATCTAATCTGCACAAACATTTCACTCCAAATCCTGTAATTAAGTACCCAGGCACCTTTGTCTGAAGATAAGATGTTCATTTTTTGAGGAATTCAAGTTGGCACAGCAGCACAGAAGAATGCATAAACAACAAAACACAATAAAAGTAGAATCTGTTAACATTGCATGTAGTACGTGTATAAATATATACACACTATATACAATCAAATAGAATTACAAAACAATTATTTACCTCACAAAACCATAATGTTCTTCCATTTCTCTTCTGTTGAACAAAAGTTACTGTAATATTACATGGGTGTTGGAAGCAAAAAAAATGTGGGTTTGACCTATAGGTCTATATACATATATGTATACATGCACATATATATATATATATATGTATGTATATTCTTTCAACTTAGAATTGCACTTGCAAAATCTTTGCACTCGCATCTTTACTGTTACTGTATTAGAACTACACTTATGTCAAAAACTAATGAAGAAGCCAAGATGTTAACAAATTAAAAGCGGCAGCGACTGTTACTGTCAGACACATAATGTGGGTGTGTCCTCCTCCGGGATTTTATATATATATATATATATATATATATATATATTTATGTGTGTGTGTGTGTGTGTATCTTGTAAGAGAACAAGATTTGATGTTTTTTTAATTCTATTTTATAGACATTCTCATTGCTTATTGCTTATATGCTATTTCAAAGGTGCTAAGTTCAATGTTTTGAAAGATGATGAATTATTCTGCACCAATTGAATCTGACTTTCCTGCATATATTATTGGTGGAAATGTTTCTATTTATACAAAGGGAAACTAGAACCCCAGCTAGCTTCTCTCATTGACACTGGTTGATTAATGTTAACATTACTGTAGCTAGCTAGCCTAGCAAAAACGTCCGATAACTCTTTTATAAGTGTTATGTTGTAACCATGTTAACAACATAGTGTAAGTGTTACTGTAATTCAGTGCTTCAACAAATATTGCATGATTCCTTTAAAAGCATCAAGTGAACAAATAATAGTGAACAAACAAACATCCACTTAAAAATGGACTTTTTTAGTGACAGTATGTGAGCACACAAGACCTGAGCATGTTTACCTTGCTGTGGCACTGCAGTGCAGCAGGAGAGAGCAGGGAAAACAAGGAATGGAGTTGAACTTATGGACTGTAAATGAGCGGAGTGGAATGGATTTGAAGTGAAATTGGCTTATGAATTATGTTTTTGGTTTTATCAATTTTATTTATATAGTTATGTTTAAAAAAAATTGTGTTTAAAAATCTAATATTACCAAACTGTCACTGTGTTTGTGACTGGCTGTACGTGACGCACTACTCATGCACATGAAAATAGAACCTTTCGGGTCAGACTATAGGACTTAGATGATGTTGATGGTGAATTTAAGTGTTAACCAGGTATGTTGTTTTTACAGTATGCTCGTGGGACAATATCCAACAGCTGGAGGTGCAAAAAGTGGGTTTTTGGCAGGCTTGGAGTGAAAGAAAAGCATGGAAGACCTGTTCTGAGGCTGGTCAAGAAGAGATCCTGCCACCATCTGATTCCATTAGTGGTGAAGCATGTGCGCCCTGGGACATTAATCCATGGTGATGAGTGGAGGGCATATAGGGGTGCTCTCAACAATTTGGGCTACAGGCATTTCACCTTCAGTCATTCAAGGTGGTTTGTTGATCCTGTTAGTGGAGCTCACTCTCTGAAATGCCAAGCTTTTGAAAGAGCTTCACTAGCAAGGACCACGCCACTACAATTTGTGATTTAGAGGTATGCAAATATTGAATGCATGGATTATGGAGGATGGATTAATGCATATAAAGGGGAAGGGTGATGGTGGAAGAAGGATGTCGTCTGATAGGCTTGGGTGTACAGAAGACCGGGCAGAGAGACTCAGTGTGGTGGTTCCGTCTAGGAAGTGTTTTCACCCAAGCTTATTTCAAGCCCCCTCAGTTTGTACCTAGATGAGACATGAGAGAGCTGATCCCTGATTGAATAGAAAGGGATGAGGGGATGATGGGATGAGGGATGAAGGGATGGGGTGATGAAGGGATAAGGGATGAAGGGATGAGAGGAGCAGGGAACAGAGGATGAAGGCATAAGGGAAGAGAGGCTGAGTGGATGTGTGTAGGGATGCATGGTTGAAAGGAAGGGAGGGTGGGTCGAGCGATCTGAAACAAGCGTGGCGTGGCATTGCTCCCGAACCCAAATTAACTTCATATCTTGCAGTCATAGAATGGACCTACTTAGAAACTTAGCATAAGATAGGAACACTTGGTCGTTTATTGAAAGACATTCGGCACCAGTTTCCCTGTAACTGTAAATGATTTGTAGGGTATAGATTGGAGAAAATAAATTGCATTAGCTTCAGAGATCAAATTAATAAGAGTGATGCCTTATTCTATTTAATTTCATGTAAGGCAGCTATCATTAAGAAAAAGATAATGCTATGTACTGCCATGTGTTTATGTGCAATTGATTTGTTAAATTCTTGTTTTGTTTTTACAAGTCTTGCAGCTTTAAATAGCTCATAGTCCACATCAGTAGCATATTAACTTTAAAAGTCGGCTCCTTACATCAAAAGAAGATACAAAGTTGTTTGTGAAACATTTTCTCTTTTCTTTTTTCTAAAACCTTTAACAGCAATTGTGAGGTGTTTTAAGGCACTTAAAGTTCATGTACATGCACCAAAATCCTTATATGTTCTTTCCAGGCATTGCATTTCACTGCCTTATACTGTTTAAAGAATAAAGCAAATATAATCAAGGTAATTATGTGTCCATTGTGTGTGTAAGTTTAAACTTGATGTTCATATTCATGTAATTTCAGAACTTCAGAAATTTAGAATTTAGGGGCCACAAACATGATGAAGCTAATGTTCAGTTAATGATGATGTATTTGTATGTCAACAGAATTCATGTGCTATGTGTTGTGACTGGCCACTTCTAGGGTCTGCCAATTTACCTGCAGGCTACAATGAAGAAGACATGAACATGCTTATTAACTCAGAGATCATGATTAATGAAACACATTATATCTCACTTAACTGATATACTCTGAGGTAATATGGATTCTTGTATATTCCCCTAATAATTCAGAGAGTCTTACATGCATGAATTCATACTTTTTCCTGCAGGAATTCATGATGATTGATGTATAGTAACTTTAATTGTACCCATGATGGATAGTTAAATCCAGTTTTTTTTTCACAAACAAAAAGATCATGCTTAATAAATCATAATTTATAATCAACTTAGTTAATGTTTTGAGTTAATTAATGTGTTGTTCATCCATGAAGTCATGAACCACTGTAAAGTCTTACTATTTGCTGCTTGAATGTGCATCTTTTTCAGCCATCTAATGCAGAGAGAGTGAGAGAAACTAAACATGGATTTTACCTTATACATAATCTGCCATAATGGCTACTTTCGATGTAGCATATTCACATATAGTTTATCCCTTTACCAGCACTCTTTTAATTATATCCAAAGCAAGCTACGAGGTCTGTGCGTGAAGTATAATTCATCTCCAGTTGTTCACATTGGATGATGAAAAATTACAGATAAGGGGGTATTACCTAATTTCATTGTGCTAATACTAATTCAAATGTAGATTGACCCAGAGCACTGTGCCTTTGTTATTGTCGCATTGACTGAAGACGTGCAATGCAATTTAGCTCAGCAAAGCATCAGCTTGTTCCATTATCTAACTTGTACAAAGAAAATTGAACTAGAAAGTCTAAAACAGAGTCAGAGTCAGCTTGGACTCTACGAGAAATGATTTCTCAATCACCATCTCGCTCTAAAACATGCCATCTATTATAAAGTCATGTAGAGAAAATGCTGCTGTTGAATGAATGAATATCTACAACGAGACATGCAACTTTGAGATTTCACACAAATGTTTCACTTTTGAAAGAGGAGCAAGATTACTGTTTGGCTAGGAAGCCGTGTTCAGCTCCCATTTATTAATATGTCCCCTAAGTAACAGACATGCCGCTTGCAGATATACAGTATTTACCATTACTTCATTTAGGCAGAATAAGTTAAACACTATAGTTTAAACACACATTAACGTTAGCACTCTTCCACTGGCATTAGCTAGCTTTATGGCTAATCTAATTTAGCTATGGGCATAGTTAGCTGCTGTAAGCGATGTTAGACAATATTCAGAAGTGAAAAAGTAAACTCCACCACTTAACTACCGTAATATTAAAGATACTTTTATGACCCCGGAGGAAACCGGGAGAGGGCAGTGAAAATTGGGCCTCTCATGGGAAAATCAGGAGGGTTGGCAAGCATGGTCATAAATCTTGTCAGGCTTATTTAGGCTAAGAGGAGATGTGATGAGGGCTATTTTTATTATTTAAATAAAAATAGCCCTCATAGCCCTCCTTTAAGTAATTCATGTGACAAATGACCAATTCACTGTGAACTTGGTTGTATGCTGTGCTGGACTCTGGTCAGCTAATTGCTTTGTTTTGCGGTGGATTTGTGGTGTTGTTTTCAACAGGGGAGCTGCAGAGTGCCCTCTGGTGGGCAAACTATTTGACACTCATGACATGATTGAAAGATCTGTCTGTCTCTTTTTTAATTGTCATTAATCGGCTGTTATAAACGCAGATACAGCCAGTGCATGTGTCACTCCTGTGTGACCATATTATACAAATTCTGCACAGGCCATCACTTCAACCCACTGATCAAACACACTATATACAGTGTTTCTTTCATCCACCATAATTTCTCTCCTCCTCTTTTTGACTTCCTTAAAGTGTCTTCATCTCTTCAATCAGTCTTCAAACAGAGGCTCTTTCTGTGGATATGGATGTATATGTGCCGTTTGTGCACAGTTGGCCCGTTGGTTTGTGTTACTCTTCTGCTGTTTATTTCATAGGTGATGGCCAGATGGTGTCTGTGGAAAATATTTCATCTTGGCAGTATTTAATGTATCAGTGATTTGTTAGCTGTTAGTGGTTGCCCCTCTTTCTGTCATTAATTGTCTTTCCATTTAACATTATAATTTCACAATTCTTAATATTTTGTGTAGGCTATGTGTGTATGCATTTGTGTGTGTGTGTGTGTGTGTGTGTGTGTGCGTGTGCATGTGTGTGTGTACCTATGTCACCTGAGTCATTCAACCAATAGATGCAGAGTGTGGTTGTCAGTGCCTTTTGCTAAATATGCTAATAGCCCGACACCTGTTTGTATAAGAAGGGGCATACACACCTCCCCATCAAGCAGACACTCAAACACTCCCACACAACACACAAGAAGGGGAAACAAAACGGTTTTTAAGCTTTGCTCGAGGTTGTTGAAATTCTTTGATGCACAGAGACAGGACACATCCCTCATCTCTATATCTTTTTGTATTTATATGTTAAACAAGAGGCCAGCCAGCGGTGTCAAAGTGTCAAAGGATCTAATCTCTTCTCTCTTTTATTCTCTTCTGGGCAGTGATGGAACCCATGACGGTGACGACGTCGGTGGTCGGATCGGACGAGTTTGACCGCAATGCCCCACGGATCTGTGGCGTATGTGGTGACAAGGCCACTGGCTTTCACTTTAACGCTATGACGTGTGAAGGCTGCAAGGGATTCTTCAGGTAAGTGTTGTCCCTGAGTTGACATACTTGTGTTTATGTTATCTACTTTTCTTTGTGTGTGGATGATGGGATTGTAGAGTGTCTCTGCTGAATGTAAGGTGTTATTAGGTGTTATTAGCAGTCTTTCCATGTGGAGGTCATGTACTGGACTGTGATTTTTCCAACCTTTAACTAAATTTCAAATTTAAAGACTGTCATTAGTTAAAAATTGTGAACTTTTCAGTTTTTTTTCCATATTCAGAAATGATACTTGATATTTTGGATTTTCATGTAGCAGTTAGAATTTTTTGGTGATCTTTAAAGTTCCACAAAAAACAATAATGCATAATTTATGAAACAAATGGTCACAGTTTTATTTTTTTCTTCCTAAGTTATTTATTTATTTATGAGATAAATGGTTTTCTTGACTGTTATAGTACACTGGCTGCCATGCTCCTTCTTAAATATTGCCATTGCCCAGAAGCAAACAAACATTCCAAGAGGAGTATGTCTGTATGACCGATGTCACTGTACACTGTGTTTGATGTTATGGTACAAGTGTTTTTCTGTCTGGCTGCATGACAATCATGCAGTGTTTTCAGAATAATATACATTATTCAGTGGCGTCCATTATCCTTTTGTTTGTGGTCCTTTTGTCTCTCTTTCTAGTTTTCTCTTCACATACCTAAATGGACACAGACAACTCTCTTGCTTTTTTCATTCATCAAGTAGTCTAGACAGGGTTCTGTAATTATTAAGTTTAGTTTAAGTAATATTTATAAGATTAAATTAGATCTCTTCAGCAGTTATAAACATGTTGCATCTGGAAGGATTAAAAATACCCATCCAGTCCTTTAGATGAAACATTAGTTGCAGCGTGCAACATGAAGTTACCTCCCTTTGTCCCAGAAATAACTATTCTGAATTACTAATTGACTAATTATTAATATAATCTTATAGGCGCAGTATGAAGCGTAAAGCCTCCTTCACCTGTCCATTCAGCGGGAGCTGCACCATCACCAAGGACAACCGGCGTCACTGCCAGGCCTGTCGTCTTAAACGCTGCATTGACATCGGCATGATGAAAGAGTGTGAGTTGACTTTTTCTGACCTCTGACATTCTAACAATGCTGCTGATTTTTTTCAAGTCATAACATGAGATGGAAACTGCAAATATTTTATATTTATGATTAAATTAAAGCCTCACAACCAGATTCAATGACTAGATAAGACATAATATCACAAAATTACCACATACAGGATAAAAGATATCTGAATGTGATACTGAGGTGATATTAAGGCAGGTTGCCTCCTCTTGATATTTTCTTTGATGTAATATTCATTTAGGCATCTGAAGAAGAGCTGCTGCTTCTAATGCTGCTTCGGAATCAGTGCTTAACTTTTTGCACAACTGGTAATTTATTTTAGCCAGTGCCATATTTTAAAACATCTGAATTGCAACAAGGAGACAGGCAATAGTAGACATGCATAAGAGAGGATTTACCACTTGGAAAGCTATTTTATTCAAGTGGCTACAAATAAAAATTAGTGTATTTAATCCTGTTTTTATCATCAGATGGGGTTTCTATCATCAGTGCGATTTAGATTTAGTTTTAATACGATTTAGTAATTTATCTTAACTGGATTGAAATTGCTCTTGTTCTGCAATTAACCATACCAGGGTGTAATACAAGTACAAGGGACAATGAAACATCAACTCACCCTATGTTAACACAAATGGCATTATAATGACATAGAGGGGTATCTTTATTGAACATTTGGACATATTATGACATTATGCAGAGGTTTTTACATCATCAGTCCTGCATCCCACTTGTTTAATCACAATCATTTCAAATGTAAAAGAGTGAGCGATATTCTTATTAACAGGGTTGCAAATCAGTGTGCATTTGACTTTGTTCAAACTAACCCACCAAAAGGATGTAGCGCCAACAGCAGTGCATCAGCATAACCATGACAAATAGTAGATGAGTAGAGGAGAATGAGAATAAGGAAAGGAAGGAAAGAAGCCAGTCTGGTTGAAGTCCAGTTTAACAATGGTTCTCTCTTTTCAAAAATACACACAATGGTCTGGCCCACATTTAATTCCCAGGCTCTGTGTGTGTCTGTGTGTGCGTGTGTGAGTGCGTGCGTGCGCGCATGCATTCATGCATGCATGCATGTTTGGGTGAAACAGATGATGCAAGGCAGGGTTCAGACTGATGATAACCACCGTGTTGATCACAAATAGCCACATGACACTGGAGTGTCTGTATACCATTGAGAGAAGACTTTTTAGTATAAAATGGTGTCTTTGTTTGTCTTACAGCTAGTACAACAATGAAGAAATGACACTCTGCTAAAGTTGTGAGTGCGTAAGAGTTTTTATGACAGTGTAAATTTGCTGTCCCCTCAAAATAACACATGACAGCCATTACTGTCTAAACAGCTGGCAACAAAAGTGAGCACACCCCTAAGTGAAAATGTCCAATTTGGGCCCAAGTAGCCATTTTCCCTCCCCGGTGTCATGTGACTCGTTAATGTTACAAGGTCTCAGGTGTGAATGGAGGGCAGGTGTGGCAAAGAATGGCAAAGAACTCTCTAAGGATCTGAAAACAGGAATGGTTGTTCTACATACAGACGGCCTAGGATATAATAAGACTGCCCAGACCCTAAAACTGAGCTGCAGCACGGCGGACAAGACCATGCAGTGGTTCAACAAGACAGGTTCCACTCAGAAAAGGCCTCACCATGGTCAACCAAAGAAGCCGCATGTGTTCGGCGTCGTATCCAGAGGTTGTCTTCGCGAAATAGACGCATGAGAGCTGCTAGCATTGCTGCAGAGGTTGAAGGGGTGGGAGGTCAGCCTGGCGGTGCTAAGACCATACTCCACAATGCATCAAATTAGTCTGCATGGCTGTCATCCCAGAAGGAAGCCTCTTCTTATAATGAGGCACAAGAGCGCCCGCAAACAGTTTTCTGAAGACAATCAGACTAAGGACATGGATTACTGGAACCACGTCCTGTGGTTGGATGAGACCAAGATAAACTTATTTGGTCCTGACGGTGAGGAGTACAGTCAAGCATGGTGGTGGCAGAGTGATGGTGTGTAGCTGCACGAGTGCTGCCGGCACTGGGGAGCTACAGTCCATTGAGGGAACCATGAATGCCAACATGTACTGTGACATACTG
>JAPMOB010235931.1:0-26143 GCA_029875015.1 Lepomis gibbosus
CGTGTGTGTGTGTGTGTGTGTGTGTGTGTAAAGTGTGTGTATGCAGGAGGAGTGCCTTCAGGTCCATCTACAATTAATGCTTCAGGATCCTTGACTTTACTTCACCTTCCTGTTTGTCATTTAATTAGGGGAGTTACGTGTATATTTTATTAACACAATAACGCTCACTGACATGAAATTTGGTAATTAAACAAGACCAAGATGATTAAATACATATCTATAATGCAAAGGAATAGTTTGTGAACTGTGCCATTACCCATGCGACAGAGGAACAAGCTGTAAACATCGACATATTTTTACCTTATAAAGTTGTATTGTTGAATATCTTAGCAAACACTTGACTGTACACAACCACCAGACATGGAGCAACACTGACAGTGTAAAATGGTTTCATCAGGGCTTCGAAGAAAAACTGCAACTGGAAACAAGGTTAATTGAGAACTGAGGGTGAATCAAAACAGTTGAAGCCAACAAAAAGAGCTGAAAGACACTAAAACACTCCTAAAAGCTGAGGAGAACTAATAGGGTAGGGTAATAATTCTCTGTGGGCTCACCACGACAAGCAGCACCTTACACATAGTCATAAAAAAGGCCTCCACAGGTGTATACAAAATCGCATTACGAATATTAGTGACTAAATAAAAACAATTAAAAACTAAATGTTTTTGAAACCTCTATAGGCACATAAATGCATTGTAATTGTTAATATCACACTGGCTAACAAAGACACAGTCATTTAACACAGCAACATGCCATTTAAATGGCTGCATTTAAAAGTTCTGTGCAAAAGGGCTGTATTAACCAGTCACAGCTAGTACAGTCTAGACTATTTCATAAAACCTAGTGACCATTAGAAATCATCAACTGCATGCAGAGATGTAAGGCCTCCAGAAGTTTGTACTATTCCTTTAAATGTGTAAGAGCTGCTGAGAATTGGATGTAGAAAGACTTAAAATGTAATCTTATGCAGCCTACATGTAAGACACTCGTCTTCTACATTTGTGTTGGCTTAACCTGCACTTCCATCTTTCTGCCTGTTTTCCAGGATTTGTTGTCCCCTCACTGCGGCGACAGTGATATTTTCGCCCTAAGCTCCAGATGCTGAGAGGCTCCTTGTACTGGCACTGCTGCAAGAGGGCCAAAGAGGTTAATGCACCCAGGGAGGGAGAAGCAACCAGCTGTTGGCCTTCTAATGTTTAAAACCTCCTCCCCTCCATCCATCCTATTCTTTCTCCCTCCCTCCCTCCCTCCTCCCCTCAAAGGAAGAAAGCCCAGGCAATAAAAAGCGCTCAAATGGTGAAACATCTGCTGGGAGCATTTCAGTGCGGCCAAGAGCGTCTTAAGTCCTCCTGAGCAACAGCATGAGGCCATTTTCTGGGCAGGAGCGACGGGGACTTAAGAGATAAGAGGAGATAATGGCTGGATGAAGGACTTGG
This sequence comes from Lepomis gibbosus, assembly GCA_029875015.1. NCBI lineage: Eukaryota > Metazoa > Chordata > Actinopteri > Centrarchiformes > Centrarchidae > Lepomis > Lepomis gibbosus. The sequence goes on from JAPMOB010235931.1 coordinate 1,437, forward strand.
GGGCTGCAAATGCACAATCAGGAGGTCCGCACGGAGATAGGGATAGGAAGGGAGGGACAGGGGGGAGAGAAGGAGGGAGGAGGAGGGTCTAGGAGGCCACAGGAAAGTGGTTTGGTAAACAATGCCTCCGCATTAGCATGATAATCTGAAACATGCCTTTATTTAGATAAAGATGTAGGTTATACTGGGGGAGGAGAACATGATGTGCAAGTGTCTGTGTGGTTCTGCGTGTAGGAGTAGCTCTGCTTCTGAGAGTGTGTGTGTGAATGTATGTTTCAGACATGAGAAATGTATAACGATGCATAAAGGAGCTCTTGTCCATGGATGCATGGACATGTAGTTACCATATACCAAGTCTGAATGCTAAGCAGCTTACGACCTTTCTACAACACTCACTGTTATACCATTCAAAATTTAGGAAACTGTGACTGACTTGAAATATGGTCAAAAACCTGGAATATAACAAGACTGTAATTTATGAGGAAATAACACAATCTTTCCAGCATTCTGGTGAATTTTAAAGAACGACAATGACGGCATTTGGTGTAGCTGCATTGTTGCTTGGGTCGAAACAGTAGACTTACATTATACAATACAGTGCCAGAATCAGGTTGTAAATGTAAATGCTCTGTATTTGTATAGTACCTTTCTAGTCTTTTCGACCACTTAAAGCACTTTTACACTACATCACATTAACACACTTAGCCTAATTGCTCAAACAGAAACTAACATTCACACACTGGCAAAACAGCTGCCAGGGGCAATTTGGGATTCAGTATCTTGCCCAAGGAAACTTCAACTGGAGGAGCCAGGGACTGAACCACCAACCTTCTGATCAGCGGGCAACCTGCTCTACCTCCTGAGCCACAGCCGCCATTAGTAGTAATGAAAAGGACAAAAAGGTGTTAAAATGTGTCATAAATCAAGAGAAATCTGGGAGAATTGTGGCCCTGGGAGGAAACTGGGAGAGAGCCAATGAAAAACAAGAGTCTCCTGAGAAAATCCATTGGAATCCAGGCCACATTGCCCATTGATATCATTGGTATCTTTAAAACAACTGACTGAATCTTGGAAATTAAGAAAATTCGATGTGCATCTTATTATTCAGATAGCTGCAGAAGTAGGATCATTTTTTAAACCCATGAAGGAACACTTCATCCTTCAGTTTATCATAAAAATTTAAATTTAAAATCACCAAATTTGGAGATCCATGGTTTTCACCAGAAAGGATGGGTATGACAAATTGTAAGTGCCTCTGGGAAGTAGTGAAGTCGAAGTATAAAGTTGTATTAAATGGAAATACTCAAGTAAAGTACATGTACATTGAAATTGTATTTAAGAACAGTCATTGAGTAAATGTACCTAGTTACATACCACCACTGTCTGAAAGAGAGAATTAGCAACAACTGGGTTTACTGCAGCTAGACAGCAAGATGGACCTGGATCTGTCCTTCTGTGTGTTTTAAACAGCTTTTTTTAATGATAACCATAACTCTGCCATTCACTTCAGTGCCTACAGAGCGTGCGCGTGAGTGTATATGTATGTGCGAACGTGGCCTAATTTGATTCATTTGCCTGGTACGTGAATGTGTAAGTGCTGTGAAAAATATGTGTGCATGTGTGAGTGGGTTTGTGTGTCAGTCCAGGCGCCACTCGCCTTGATAAAAGCCCTTTGACACTCAGCTGTTTAACAGCTCAAACTGTCTTCGCTCAGTGGATTAATCACACACACACACATTCACACACACAGCTTCAATGACCTCCACAACACCTCCAACACACCCCTCCCCAATTTAACAAGGAATAACTTGTGAGTATGTGCATGTGTTTATGTGTGTGTACGTGCGTGCAAATTGAAGCATGTACACACATATCCAGTGGCCTGCTGAGGGCGTCCTACACCATACGGCCCCTCTCCTCGGCATTTTAACACTGTGGTGACAGGTGCTGGTCCAGGAGACAATAGAGCTCCTCCAAAGCTGGCAGACAGTGCACCAAAAAGAGAGAGAGAAAAGAGGCGTTTGTAACTGTGCATGAGAGAGAAGCAAAAGAGAGACTTTCTAAATCTATTATTTCTCCAAAGTTTTGCCTCAATTCAAAGGTGAGAATAAGTGGTTTGAAGAAAAGCAGGAAAGGAGTTTGAGATGCTGTAGAAAGCAGCAATGGAGACAGAGTAAGTGAACTTGAGTGCTGTTGAGAAAAGAAAGGGTAAATAAAAAAGGAGCATGAAAGATATGGAGCTACACCCAGCTCACATCTTTCAGCTCAAAAAGGGACTGAAAAGCCTGTCGAAAGTTTTCGGCGAGTCTTTGATTCCACCAGTTTGCAATGTGACTCCTCACAAGCACAAAGACGAGATGTCAGAGCACTTCTGTTTTTGCACTGGCCACACAATACAAACCCCTGCTGCCAAATAGGATTCTATGGCCCCGATTCAACATGTTTGGTGGTTTCTGGCAGTGTATTTTTAGTAAGAGTGTAATTTATGGGTCCTGGGTGAGATCATATGCAAATAAAACATTCCCATTGGCTTGATGTGGTTTGTTTCTGAATAAAGTTCATCTCTGGCCAGCATATACACATCTATATAAATGCTCCCCTCAAAATACTTAGAAAGCATTGCCCATGCACTGATGCACTGTGTGTGTGTGTGTGTGTGTGTGTGTGAGATTTGAATCCCACAGGGGTTAATAAGCCATTTAACCTTTCCAAGGCCGATAGCTTTCACCTATGTGTGTTTAATTTTCACTCTGAGAGATTAAGCTAGTCATGGCTTCTTCCTGGCTTATGTATATAATTCACCATTAGTTAAGTTATATTTCTTTCCAAAGTCAAAAATCAAAACACAGTCCGGAACACAGATAGCTACGATATATTTTTAATTACAACAATGGCTATATATTCTAAAGGTCTTTAATTTCTCAATCACTTTCTTGGATCGTCTTACCTGGCAACAACTATGTAATTATGGGGAAAAACAGATATTTCTTTGAACAAAAGGGTTCCATTAAAAACCAAATTGTAAATTTTCATTAATTAATGATTTATTAATCATTTCACATTTGCACATGTTCATCCGACCTGCTGTACACTAAATAGCACAATTAATTAATTCTAATAAACACCAAAGCACAAAGAGTCTTCAGATTACCCAAAACGTGGAAACTTCTCTTCAGCATCAACATTAAACATTGCCAATGTATGGTGCTCATGTAAGAGTCTAAGTAGCTACTAACAACTGTGGATGTTCAAGATTCTTAAGTATATTTTCATACAATCTAGTTGTCTTGTGTGAGTGGAGCAAGTTAGTGTGTGTGTGTGTGTGTGTGTGTGTGTGTGTGTGTGTGTGTGTGTGTGTGTGTGCGTGGTTGGGGAGGGTACCAAAATATGTGTACTTGGCATGTCACTGGGGCCAGGTGCAGGGCTGGGTTGTAATCACGAGCATGGGTTCTACTCAGGATAAACAGGGTCTCTTTCTCATCTCTCCAGGGGCCACCATTTCCTGGTGCTCTTTGTAATGAGAGGAACACGACATCACAACAGTAGAGAAGATCAAATAGTGGTCGTTTGCTGAGTCAGGGTTAAGAAAAACCTCCAGCTGACTCAAAAACATGCGACTGATATAAATGATGTGACTGTCAGAGGTAAATCAACAGAGCTAGACACAAACCAAGAGGTCGCAATCACACAAAGCAGGTGTCGCAAGTATTTTACACAGTAACAATCTATTTGGAGGATCTACTTTATGTAACAATTAAGTATTTCCTTCTTTTTTTTTTCTTTCAGATGCGGCGTATGTATGTAACACTTCCTTTGACTTTTTATTTCCACATACACCATGTTTTGGTGTTTGTTTCTTTTACAACTACAGGACTACAAAACTGTGATATGATCTGATTCACTGTGTCTGACCTTGTTTTCAATTCTTCAGCTAACCTCAAAGCACAAAAGTCTTTATTTTTTCTCTCCAGAATTCCCCCTTCAGCCGGTGATAACCTGCAGTCCATCCCCACCCCCTCCCTCAGCCTTGTGGGGCAGGAAGCGGAGCAGCTCAGACGTACTGTATGGTCCCTCGCGTCTGGGCCGGAACCAGGATGTGTTGCTAGGCACAGGGATGATTGTGTCAGCACTTGCTGGCCGCTTCGTTTCCTTACAGGTGATCTCCTGAATGGACAATGACAGATATACGTTTCCTGCTATTTTTCATTTCTGCTGGAGGGGATCAGAAAAACACGAGACTCTGTGACCACGGGGGCCACCTCCGCGAGAGCTTCAGACCGGGTGAGACAAAGACACATTCAGCCGGTCAGCCACAAGTCCTCACAGTGACCCTGTGACCTCAGACTGGAGGTGGGTGTAGGGTTCAGTGAGTGGTGGCTACAAATCTGGGATATGTGGATGATGAGGAAATATTGAGGAAGCCACTCTTGATTTCTGACGCATTGGATGAACTTTGATGGGTAGAAGGTCGAGGAGGATGAGAGGGTGATGGTGTGGCAGGAGGGGGATAGGGAGGGGGAGCGGGCGATGGCGTGTGGCAGGATAGCTGAGGTCGTTCTTTTGATTTATGATTTTTCAACTTTGTCTAACTGTGGAGACTGCAGAGTATATGCACGCCACGGGAGGGGAAGGGGGGAGAGGGGGTGGGAAGTGAAGGAGGGATGCGGTGGGGCATTGAACTGGGGGGGTGGGGGGGTGGCAACGCTCTTTTGATTTATGACTGGCGTGATTAATGCCCAAGGATATTACCCCTCGGAAAAAGTGCTGGCCCCTTGATTGAAGTTGTGTTTTGCTACATGTCTGACAGGCAGGAGCGATTTGGCCTCCTTTTGTTTTGTGATGACAACGTGTTAAGGGGTCATCTCTTGCTCCCGAGTCAGGAAATATCTTTCTGATCGATTTATAATGAGCATAAACCTGTAGAAGTAAACCGATCAACCTGACATTTTAATTAAGAAAGACATCTGTTTATATGTTACTATCATCAGTAATAAAAAAAATTGTCATTTTGCTTTGGAGAAATCGGGTGTAAATTTGCTGTTAAAAGAAAATTACATAACACCTTAACATGTCTACCAGTGCTTCCTACAATGATATCATGTGTATTACTGTAAGGCTGTGCCTTAAGATTAGCGCGAGTCATTGAAATTACATTAAATGCACAACACACAGCTAAATATAAACAGTTTTCTATATTTAAACAGTTTCCTCTCATTCACAGTCTCTAAACACTAAAGCGTCAGGCTAGACAGTCAGTCTAGAAATACATACAATGCAACAGATCTCAGGATTTCTTGTCTTATTGTGATAAACATGATACTTTTAAGTACAGCTGTGTTTTGTTAACTTCTCTGACCGAGTTTACCCTTCAGGACAAGTGTATTCTTCCGATTGAGACGTTAATTAATCCTGTATAATCACTTATGTACTTGTTTTTGTGTACTTATCCCCTGCAGAGCAACATACAGACACAGGACAAGGTGACAGGAAACACTAGGGTCAGCCATGGTCTGGGACCTCTGCTAAGCCATCTTGTTTTTAGAAGACATAAATCACACAAAATCCACCGGTTCCTCTCCTCTTCAAAGGCCTTTGTTTTACAGCCTCGGCACAGAGGTTATCAGCAGGGCAGCGGCAATAGTGTGTATAATAGACCTACTTACACTGCCTGATAAGATGCATTGAGAGTCTGTGACTCTCACTTTAGGCTGTCAATAAAACCGGGGAATCGGTGTGTTTTTTCAGGCTTTGAATTGTATCACATCAATGTGACAGCGGCACCATTTTTCGAAGCAGACTTGTCTGCCAATATAAACCGTGGAAGAATTGTTTGGGTTCCTGTCTGTGGGTTTCTACGACTGACCCTGCCTGGGTGATTAAATGGCTCTGTGCTGCAGGTTTCAGCCCCATCATCCCTGGCTAGAAGGTTATACACACAGCCACGTACAGTAGATATTGATGTCGTCAATAAAAGTGTCTTGGAGTTATGTCAGCCGACTAGACGCTCCAAGGTTAAGCGGTGTTAAGCACACCTTCTCCTCCTCGTTAGACATTGTTTGTCTCAGTGTCAATCACACCATATGTCAGCCTCTGTTGTGTTTGCTTATTCACTCGCAATGACAACTTTTCTTGCTTCCACCACTGTTCACTCTCCTCCCCACTACAACATACACATCTAATCGTAGGTCACCCTCACGGTTAAACCAAGGAGCGGTAGTGGGGAGGAGGGCTTGGGTTTGAGGGCATCGGCTATCGCTAATCACTAACACTATGGCTAACGGTAGTTCTGTGGAAGCAGTAGCCTTGCAGTCGTGTGATCTCCAGCTAACCTTGCCCACGGGCCTCTTTTGTCTGCACGCCGCATACGGCTGGCTCCATCCTCTCTCTGTTATTGAGCGGGTTGAGCGGGGGGGCTTAATCAATGGCAAATCGGTGGCACTGTTCTCAGGACAGTGACCGAAGCCCAGTCTGTTGGCCCCCTTTGCCTCCCTTCCACCAAACTCCCCCCTTCCTCCTGCCTCCCTCAACCGGTTCTCCACCCCTCAGTCACCACCCCCCACCCCTAACCCCTCCTGTCTGATTGACACTTGAAAGGTGGCCGAGGACGGGGCCGGAGGCGATGTTCCACGCTCTGGAACCCTCCGTGCAGGGGAACAGCTGGTGACATCTGCAGAGAGGCCCACAAAAGGCAGTTGAAAGCGTGCAATCGCGCCCCCTCCTTCTCTTCTTCCCTAGTCTCCCTCACTCTCTCCTTCTCTGTCTCCCCTCTCACCCTCTGTCTCTCTAACCCTGCTCGTTCTTTCTCTTTCATTCTCTCTGCTCCTGTCTCCCCCGCTCTCTCTGCCTCAGATGTCACCTCTATCTCCTAAGAGCTGGCCCTTTTGTCTAAAGCAGTGATACAGGCACCCAAGCGCCTTTGAAAAGCATGCTTTAAACTTGAAGAGCTTACGTTGGAGCATGTGTGCCTGAGCAAAAAGGAAAGAGGGGGAACAGAGAAAAAGGGAAAAAAGGGGAGAGACAGAAAGTGAACGCCTGTATGTTGTACAACAGCAAAACAGAAACACTTTTCTCTCTTTTAAATAAACTCCCTCCAGTCATTTCATTTATTTGTCTGCTTCTTCACTGAGAATTCACCCAGTGTCTCTGTGTTTGATCTTCTTACATGGAAAACTATCGGCTGTATTGATATCCACGTGCACACGCCCAGTTAAAAGCTGCCTTTTAAGAGGCCCCATTGTCCCTGTTCAATGGCATTACCCCGGCTCAGCTCACAGTGAGTGCTTGGGAAGCGGAAGGGGGTATCGACTCCCGTTAAAAGAATCCAAACGCGTTCACTGACGAGACACACATCGCCCACAGGAATGTCAAACTTCCGACCCATTCCCCGCTCCCTCCCTCTCCATCGTTCTCTCTCGTCACTCCATTTCTCTGTCCTAGAGTCAAAGGATAACTCAGTGCTATCTGTCCTCTAGTGAGTGTTTTTGAGATTTTTCTCTTCAATGGGTGTAATCGTTTTAATATGTATAAACTTTTTGTTAGACAAAATTTCTACTTAGTGGCTGTTATATACATTGGAACAATTTGGTATAGCTGTACATTTTCACCTAATTGGCAAAACAAATTCTCCCAAAATTAGACTGGCTTTTCCACCTGGCCACACCCCACACTTTCGTCCCCTTCCTCTTCCTCCTCCTCCTCCTCCTCCTCCAAGAATGTAAAACAGAGGTCAAAAGGTCGGCATGCACCGAGTATCAATATTTCAGAGCTGTGTGAATCCCTCCTTTCAGGGAGCCGGCTTCGCTGACTGAAGGTATCTTCAGGACTCAGGGGCCGGCTGACTGATGGGCACAAAGCACCCGTCAAGCTCTGAGCAGCGCCGCAGCTCGCACTGTCTGCGTTATGTGTGTGCTGCATGTGTGTTTGTGAGCCTGTGTTGTGTGTGTGTAAGCGGAAGGCTCGGGCAGCTCCCCCGCGGCCTCCTTTGTTGGGCTAACCTGCTGTTTGAATGGAGTAGGAGCCGTGAGTGACAGAGGAAAGTGTAGCTGGCGGTAAAGTGAGATTTTGACCTCTCAATCGCCATGGAGGGTGAGCAGGGGGTGTAATGCGGTCAACGCTTGTGTATGAATCTACAGCAAGCGAGTGTGAACGGGGTGTAAAGCCCTTAAATAAGTCGATCAAGATGGGAAACTGGGATGTGTAGATTTCTTTGAATAGATGCTTGTGTGTCTACATAAAACTTGTCTTGAGTGTTTGAAAGTGACCTGTTCCTGTCAGTTGAGCTAGCTGGCGTAGCCACTCAGTAACATGAAACAAGATTCCCCCCAATGATAATATTCAGTTTCAGCTCTGCCAGCGCGTCCTGTCTGCCCCTGTCCAGAGCCCCTCCAAGACAAAGGGGGAAGGAGCCTGGCGGGGGAACAGTAGCTTCTTGTTATTATGACATGTGGTAACATGAACTCCTTGGAAGACTTCTCCTGTCATCCCGGCCTGAGGTCCTCTTTATTCCACAGGCAGGGGATGTGGAGGTCACGACCTCCTGGATAGATTATGTTGGAACATGCTGCACTGTGTTGAAACCGACTTGAATACATTTATTGGCTAAGCCGGTGACGGCCCTTTGTGAAGACTCCCTTGGGAGGCTGAACACAGATTAGTCCATGGATTGACTATTCATATCTAATTGTACTCAGTTTTATCTCACATCACACTTCTCAGTGTCTTATTATTGTGTTATTTTAGCTTGAGGAATTCATACACTAAAATAAAAGGGTAACATGATTTAACATCCCATTGGCAGAATTATTTAATTTAACTTTTTCAAAGCACGGAAGGTCTTTTTCTTATTTGGTCATTTGTGATGTGAAGAAGACTTGGCTACTAGATGCATGCACATTTTATCAGTAGTATACTATGTCAAGCTTTTAATTATCACCTTTTAAAGTAAACTATTAAGAATATTATGGATCAATTGTGTGTCTCAAGTGTATCTAAGTCTCAAAAGTATTTTTTCCTGACATGTCAATGTAGCAATTCTCTGTTATGCCAAATGTATAGTTTCCTCTAGCAAATATAGCGCCTTAATAATCAAGTGGAACACCTGCAGTTAACAGTTGATTACTGGCACCTGTTGGAAACCCAGTAAAAAAAACCCACTCAAACAACACACACTGCGTGTCTGCATGCTCTGCGGCTATCTTCTCTTTCTCTCACACATGCATGTGTTTGAAATGTTGGAGTTTCAAATTAAGAAAAAAGTTAATGTAAAAGTTGTCTTGAACTGACAATAAGCTGAATGTGATTTGTTTTATACACATAATTTGGTGATATAAGGGGACAAAAGAAGCATTGGTTTAGATGTTAATGAGTCATTAAACATGTGACACTTTTCTTCTCCTACAGGTCAGTGTGCAAGACAAAAAGTGTCAGTGACTCTCGGCCTCTGACAGAAACCTGCTATTTTTAAAGTCCTTGTTTGTTGCACTATTAATATTCTCACTCTGTAGTGCATGGCAGGGTTCAAAGGCGCACGCCACGGTGTAGGAGATGACAAGTCTGCTGTGGCACTGACCTAGCCAAAAGAGTGACAGCAACGTGGCCGCTCTCTCTTGTTAACGAAATAAATAAATGTGCTCTGAAAAGCCAATAAGCGGCAGGCGGGAAGCGGAGCCAAGGATCGCTGCGTCAAAAACAACCACTCCAGCCATTAATCTCTCTAACTCTCTTAGCCCCCCTTCTCACTTTCTCTCTGTCTCTCTCCTCTGAGAGAATTACTGCCATAGATGTATAATTCACGGTGGTTTGGCTTTAGAAGGCAGCGGTTCTGTTGGAAAACATGGTGACAGCCAAGTTAGCGCACCCTCTCATTCAACTCAGCCACCTGTTCACAGGGGAGGGGGCAGAGAGAGAGACGCTTGATTTATATTTCATCTTTCCTCCCAGTCTAATGACTTTGTTGCGCAGTAGGGGCTGGAAATCGTCTCATGTATTAAAGATGACAACTTAAAGGAATCCTAAAGCCCTGACATGATTGAGCACTTAGGCAGACACTTTTAGTTGTATAGATGGCTTGTGTCAAGTTTAACTTGTCCCTGTTGTATTCCCATGACCAACTCATCCTTTCAAGTCCAATCAGTGTCATCAAGTTTAAAAGAATAGCAAAACTTTGTGCATCTATGTGTATTAAACTCTGATTAACATTTTGGCAGCTTTCCCACTCTCTCTGCTAATAGTAGCAACAATATTTTTTCCTCGATCAAGAAAGCTTGGACACATTAAATGATGAAGTGTTTACTGTGTGTTTGTTTGTGGATGTATGTGTACCTGTGTCCGTGTAGCTGCACACGTGCATGCCCATGTCAGTGCCATTTATTAGCGTGGCGTGATTTTTGGAGGTGAGGAGGAATAACAAGTTAGCGCTTTGGCAGCCACACACTCTCGCCCATCTGCGCAGCCCCTGCATCAGTCTCAGGGTTTCCTCGCCGATGATGAGGGCTGTCAGGGGCTTTTTAACCTCCTAACTGCTGCTCCCCACCGGCCCTAATCACACATTAATGACATCAGGAGGACCCCGGGGCTGGCCGCGTTGCTGCCTGCGCAGACAGAGTACTGATGAAGAGGGCAATTACCGACCAGCAAATAGCATAACCTCCACTGATCTGTACAGGGGTTATGGGCTATTAGTGTGCAGGTTACGCTCAAAAAATACAGCAGAGGCTTAAGGAAGGATCTGGTATTGAGAGTAATTGGGGAGTGTGTGTGTGTGTGTGTGTGTGTGTGTTAGGGAGAAGGAGGGTTACTATTAGCATTTTTTAGTCATTGTGTCCATCTTTTTTGTATTTCTTCCTGGATCCGTGGCCAAAGTCTCTCCTTTGACGAACAAGTGTGTGATTACTGATTACTATGCACAAGGAGTCTAGCTGTGAAGCACCTCTGAGTGGGAAACTATTCATATTTCATCAAAATGTCTTTGATTTCTGCCAAGCACACACACACACACACACACACACACACACACACACTTGCCCCTTCTCACACTCACATTGCGCTCTCAGTCCTGTCCGTTTCCTTGCTCGGAGATGAGTGAGAGCGTTTGTATGAAATATTAACAGGCCATTTGCTCCCCTGCTCCTCTGTTTGAGAGCTGGATGTTGGCCCTGTGTCTCTGGTCCCTCTTTGAGGCCATCTGTTGGGTACGGGCACCAGGGAGGTTTCCGGGAGGAGGCCCTGTCACCCAGGCAGGCCAGCCCAGAAAGCAGCACCGCCCTGGGGATCGATACACCCGACCTGCTGGGTGATGGAGCATCAAAGCTCTCCAACCTGCCAGATCACTGTACATGCTACAAGGGCCACTGATATGTAAACGCTGCTGCTTACCATCAGGCCCTTGGGGAGCCGCCACAGTCTTTGTGCCACTTCTGAGAGACTGTTTTCAGTGCAGTTTATGTGCTATTTATGTTAACCTTTGTAGAATGGCGGGTTGGTCACAAAGCCCTTGACAAAATGCCCATGATCCCTTTGGGGAGGTTTTCTTTTCCTTTAAAGGCGGCTTCTCTTGTTTGAGAAACCACTTAGAAGATCATTTTTTATTCTTTCCTTATTAAGTTTAAATTAAGAGTTCATTTTATATGTCCCTGAAAACTGACAAATCAATTATCCACAGTGTAAAGATACGTAAAACCACCAGCTTTTCTCTAATAACTGGCATTAAATTAAAAACTAATTACAAAGGCATGAAAATTATTATAGCCATTATGTTTTCTTCCCACACAGTAATTGTAGCATTTCATAGAGACACTTTCCTCTCATGACATTAATCAACTATGTTGTGGACAAGTATATACAATCTGTGTGTGTGTTTGTTGACATTTGATGTTCTTGTTTTGGGTAATAGATTTGTCCCTGGCAGAGAGGGGCTGGGCCAGAGGCAGTCTTATGAGGCCCCTGGGTTAAGGAGGCTGCATTAGCCCACTGCTAACTGATTACTGATCAGACAGCTGGTGCACACACACACACACACACACACACACACACACACACACACACACACACACACACACAGACATGCCTGCGTGCATACATATGTGCAAACACACACACATGCATGCATGAGCACATGCATCCGCAACTTCGCTATTATAGTAATTAAATGCTCCTGAATTTAAAAGGCACTAATGTAAATGGTCAGAAACCAACAATGAAAGTAATTCTATGAGGATTTAAGAAGCTGGTGTTATTTCTTTATTGTTGATCATTTACTTATTTTAACTGGCATTAAATGCATTGCATGACCTAAATAAGCCATATATAAAAGCCCTGCAGGAGAATATGAGCAAAAAATAGATTTGTAATAAAAAGAGATAGATTAGCATTAGCATGGGGCTATCATCATTACACTCATCTGCATTCTAGACCAACACCAGCCTTCTCTCAGGCGAAGGAGTCTCTTTTTCTCTCTCTCTCTCTCTCTCTCTCTCTCACACACACACACACACACCAACTTATTTTGCCACGTAGCATGCATGCACACATACATCTACACACACTCTCTCTCAGCCATACACACCACTTCTTGGCCCTTCACTGGTTGGCTGGTGTGTGCCAGGACACCGGTGCCATGAGTGTCCATGTGTGACGCTGGCAGCACCTGGGGCCCTCACAATAAAAATACAGCCATCATCAGAGGTCTTATTCACAGACCAGCACACCGTTGCCTCGCAAACACAGGAGCACCCGCTATGATCCTCTGGCCTCCACCTCTGAAGTTAAACAGCATCTGATCTGTGCTTCACCAAGTGTAACACAACACAGTGAGGTCAAGATATATAGAATGTGAAATCTCACTTTGCTTAAACATAATGTACTGTTTTGTTGGGGACTAAAATTTTCACCAAATCCATGCTCATACAGTCAGTGTTTTGGCTTTAGGGCAAAGGATTTGAAAAACTCTTTATCCATAAAGACAGCATCCTTTTACTGCGCACTGTGAACTACATTAAAGAGGATGGATAGCCAAAGCACTGAAGCCACAAATGGCTCATGGAAGTGTGACACAACGGAGAAGAATAGATTTGATAGTGTGTTAATGGACGATTTTAGTGTCAGATTACACCCCATGGGAGCAGCTACTATACTCTATAGTGTGTGCTCACAATAAGGTTCAAAGGCACTATCTCTCGCTCTCGCTCTTGCTCTCTCTCAAACAAACACACATTTTGTTGTAAAAATATTGGAATACATGTTTTGAAAATTGTATTGAATTTAATTTCTAAAGTGATTTAGATTTGTGTGTGTCAAGGTTTGCTTATAAAGGAGCGGGCAAATTAAAACTTGGTGTCTGCATGTCTGTGTGTGAGAAAGAGAGAGAGAGAGAGAGAGAGAGAGGGAGACTGTATGTAATGGTTAAATAAGGCAGATTGAGGTGTTAACATCATTATTGCACATTTCCTCCCATGAAATAAAGCATTGTTTCCTCTGTTGCCATCACGATGGGAATACCATAATCCCAGATTAAAAAGGATGGGTTAGCGGACACACAATGAGCCTTTTGTGTGTGTGTGTGTGTGTGTGTGTGTGTGTGTGTGTGTGTGTGTGTGTGTGTGTAAAGCATTATTGTTTACTGTACAGCTTAAACACCTGCGGGAGGGGGAGAAATGTTCTCATGCATGCACTTTTGCAATGTTCAGCTCCCCATTGAGCACCAACGGCATCCTCAAATGTGGACACATGGTCACAAAACAGCAACGGAAACCTCATATGTTGCTTTAATAACATAAAAAAACGAGTGACATGAGCTGAAAGTTGTCACATTTTCTTGTCAATGTGTAATTTTCTCATGACTTGAATATTCATACTAGCCTGTATATACTCTGATAAATATTCAAAGACTGAGCAGATTAAGTATTACCAGTATTCAGCATTATCATCCATGTCCGTTCCATATGATAAAGATTTTACTTAACGGAGTCTGTATGGGGTCTCCCAGGCCATTTGCAAGGGCTAAGGCCCCCACTAAAACTCTCTTAGTTTTTAGTCAGTCATGCAAGAGAATCTTTGGGTCACAGAGCCGGCTGCAAAAAAGCAGCTCACAAGTTGCTGATGGTGACAGATGTCCTCTGGAAGATTTCTCCATCTCATTCTCCCCCCTCCCTCCCTCTCCACCTCCGTTACCCATCCCTCCCACCCAACTCTCTCAGTGCTTCTAAGCTGGGAGAGAGCAGTGAGAGGTGATCCCGGCCTGCTTAACCTACTTCCCAAGACCTTGCTCTTAAAATGAGTGTTTGTGTGAATGTGTGTGTGTGTATGTATTCATCAGGATAAAATCTCCGGTATTTGTGCCTGCAAATGGCACTACTCCTGCACTTTGACATCATGAGATCTGTCACCACAGTATGAAGTCACATGAAGTGTGTAATGGGAGGGACTTGCAGTGAGCCTCTCTCACTGATCGCTGGGATGTGAATGTTAGAAAGGGTTAGAAAGACTATGAATTGCTCTTCAGTCGCAGTAACAAAGTAAAAGAAAAAGGGTTTTTCTGTCGGTTAAATTTCTTGTACAGAGGTTCTCAGCCTGGGGTTTAAAACTCCGCAGTGGATCACAAGATTATTTATTGGTGTGGATGATGATAACGATGCTCTTCAGAGCTAAACTATTGGTTCATTATTCAATTCAATAAATCTGCCAGTCCAAATCAATTTATCTTTTCTCCCACTGCCTACAGCTTTAAGAGGGTGTGAGCTAAAAAAAAGAAGAACATTGATATTTGAAGAGTATTTAAAGATTTTTTTTCTATACTATAATTATTTCTAGTTGTATACAGTGGCATTAAAGTATTTCAATATTTTAAACATGACAGAAAAAAACCCTTTCTATGATTCATATTAGTGCAGTATTTAGGTGTGCTTTGGTGTGTGGTTTTACCCACCAGTGCCCTGGTGTATGTGGAGTGCGAAGCTAAGAAAGAACAAAAAAGAATTTAAGATTTAGGAATAATTAATTTATTGAAAGTCTTGTCAGCAGTGAAACAGGTTGTGCCACGTACAATAAGTGTCTCATTTGTGCTACGAATGATCATTTTTCATAAAGATCTTGGATCTGTAAAGCTAAAATCACTCGTTTACACTCAGACACAGCACCCCATCACAAAGGTTGGATTAGGGACCTTGCAGTAACTAACTCTTCCATGTCATTTGCAGTGGGACAAAGATCAATCAGTCAGATGAAGGGAGGGAGTCTTTAGATGAAGAGAAATTAAACAGAGGGAGGGCACAGCGATGGGAGGAGGGAGTCTCTTAAATAAAGAGAAATTAAACAGATGAAGGGGATGGTGTCTTTAAATACCACTCAACCACTGTACGGTCTCCCTCATCCTTTAATGTAATGAGAAGAGGCGGAATAAAAGGCTTGGCCCTAGGATGAAAAGGTGATGGTGTTTTTTATTCTTCTTTTTTTTTCCTGAGCGGTGAAAGCCTTATCCTAATGTAGATTAGATGTTAAATCTGACAGAAGGGCGAAGCTTTGGTTAGAGTCTGTTCACCTCATTTCACTTGGCCTGGCCGAGGGTGACGGGAGATTGTATGATGTTCCGATAAAGACAAAAAGCAGAAACTAAAAGAATGGAGCGTGTGTGTGTGTGTGCGCAACATGACTCTAAATCCTTGGTCTTACTCCTGTATGGGCTCCCAAAAAGTGTACCTTTGTGTCATCTCCTGGTTAAAAAGAGAAAATGAGGCTTTAATGTGTCAAAAAATGGCAAAGACATACTTTGCACATAACACACAAGTACACACACAGACAACCTCCCTGTTACACACTCTGAAGTGTATCACAATGTCTGTTTGTCTCTCCCGTACTGAATTTGAGGATAAATATAATTTGTTGGTCAAGCAGGTCATTAGTGAGTGACAGAGAAGACAAAAATCTACCGGTGTGTGTGTGTGTGTGTGCATTTTCTCTGTAATAATAATCCCTATGAAATCCAGATTTCTCAATCTGGCAGCTCAAGCTGACACTTTAAATAAAATCATTCTAATCCCACATGGTAAGAGAAATGAAAATGAGGAGATTAACATGGAGGGGCGGGGTAGCGCCCTTCTCTCCCTCTGTCTCTAACACTCAGATCTCTCTCTTTCTCTTTCTCTCCCATCCTTGAGCCCCTCTTCCTTCCTCCATTGAGACTGTTCTCTTTCCCATCATGCTCGGGGTGAGAGAGTGAGAGAGCATATGACAGGTGAGGAGCGTTTAGCTTTGTGGGGACCGAAATGCTGGATCCCTCAAGTTTTATGTGGTGTTTGAGGATTAAAATAAGGTGACCAGATTTTTGAAATAAAAACAGGGGACAATTTTCAGTTTTATAATCTGTCAAATATAACTTCTGAATAAAATTAAGTCATTTTGAGGCAGCAATAACTTTATGGCAAGCTAAATAATGTATGGTCATGAGGATGATTGCAAAATAGATGATGTCTTTATTTTATATATAACTCAACAGTAAGTCATGTTAGCTATAGGCTACATTCCGTTTTCCAAACATTAACAAGGATATCAGACATAGTCCTACCAAACACATAATCCATCGGCAACATCAGGCTTCTATTATTGCCAATAATCACATAAAGTATCACAAAGTCCCTTGCTATTACCACGGACATAACGTGATGTTTATTTGCACGTTTTGTCCGTTTGACCAAGATGCAGCTGTAGTCGTAAAGAGACTGGACTATACAGCTTTAACTTGCTGGGCACGCTCCAGTTTTCGGCGGACGATCACTTTTCGGCACGACACCTGTATGCTCTGCTGTCCAGTCTTTCTGGCCACGTAAATTCTGATTTCAGGTCTGCTCACACCTCATACAGTCTATGATGAACACACAGTCAAACATGGGGACATTTCCGGGGGACAGCTCCAGACAGGGACAGGCCACCAAAACCGGGGACTGTCCTGGGAAAACAGGCACGTCTGGTCATCCTAGATTAAAACCTGTTGAGCACGGACTTGCTGGTACGGGGGGGAGAACGATCGAGTGCAAAATGCAAATGTGTGGTCCTAGTATTTTGTCATCCTTTGCAAGCCACACACCAAGCATCTAAATGATCTTAAATCACAACTTAAATCGCTCTGTTATCACTGTACATGCTTTTAGTTACTGCCATCCACATATCTCTCATCTCATCCTACACCACCGTACAACCACTCTAATGAAAGCTCAGCTCGAGCTCTGATCAGCTGAGTAACTCATATCACTCAAATCACTAAACTCACAGTTATTAGCTTGATAATAATAACAAACGCACCAATATACATATACAGTTACAATCGCTGACTTACTTTTGCCATTTTCGCTGTTTTTCATCCAAAAACAGCTCTTTTGTGTGTAAAAATAGTCCGGACCTGTGTAAAAATAATTGTGGGCCGCCATCTTGGATATTACACAATCCCTCTGAGCTCTTAGGTTTCGTTTCTCGCCAGAGACTGAAACATGGGACAAGTGTTGCTCTGGAGCGGACGGTCTTTATCGTCATCTGCTCGCCGATCCATATTAACTACACAGACATCCAATATATCTAACAATATATGCTGCTGCTCAATAGGAAGAGATACAGGCCACTTACAGCCCTGTAGGATGCTCTTTTCTCAAGTTGTGGGCCTGTAAAGCACAGGAGTTTTTTTGGTCATAGGAATGTTTTGAAGAAAACTCACAATAAAAGTGAACATATAAACAGTAAATATGGCCAAAACATTGACATTTGCCTGGTATACTTTTTGAAAAAGTGTGTAATAACTGTTGTATATTAGTTTCTTTTCATCAAATTTGCAGTTACACTTGTATCCAGGTGTATTAGAAGATATTCAGTTGTGTTATAATCAGTTTGATGATGGTTCTGATGGCGACATTGCTATTAAAATATAGATTTTATATCAGGCAAGGATGAAAATATCATATTTTCCATACTATTGCATCTCCATTTACTCTTTAAGAGCAAAATAGATTATAATATGTTTATTTGATTCATATTCCTTGGCTTCTGACCTATCAAAGGACACCAGAATTATGCATCTAGGCCTAATGGTTGAGGAGTTATTCCTAAATCATTTTGGGTATGTTATCCTAAACATTTTTCCTTAAAATAGATGTCTGTTTCCAACGGGGCCTTGGTTTTAGGGTTAATGAGAGAGTCATATTAAGGTCAGATTATGGGGTAGGGTTAGGGTTAGGCACTTAGTTGTGATGGTTAAGGTTAGGGTTAAGAGCTAGGGAATGCATTATGTCAATGATGAATCCCCACGAAGATAGTGACACACGGTTGTGTGTGTGTGTGTGTGTGTGTGTGTGTGTGTGTGTGTGTGTGTGTGTGTCAGTGTGCGTGCGTGTTGTACCAGGGGAATACAATAATTGGACACTGGCAGGACCACTGATCCGATCAGACGATAGGGAATGCTCTCTCTTTCCCTTGCACATTCATACCCCTCAAAACACACACACATACACCCACACACTCACACGTATAAATTCATGAATGAAGTTTGAATGTGTTTGTGGAATTTTCTAGTGTTTTGCATTTACACTAAATCAAGACTTTGCTTCCCTATTGACCTCTGGAGAAAGATACAATATACCTGTTGCAGGTAAAACTGGAAACAGATAACTCATACAGTATTTTTTCTCTGCCCTACACAGATGCTTTTGTGATTTATGTAGTCACCAAAGAACACTGAAGAAAGTCTGACTAAATACAGTGGAAAAAACACAGGTAGACATGCGATTGTGTCGAATTTGCATGTGAAACAACAGAAACTGACTTCAGAAACAGATTTCTTTGATAACTTATGCCACAGTTTACAATAAACATTAAGAAACAGAGGAAAACAAATGAAACTAGATTAAATAACAAGCGGAGAAACAGGACCGTGAAGAAGAAAGCTAGAGAAATGAGATCTTTGAACGTGTTTTTCAGCCCATTCATTTTCACTTACACCTATCATTTTTACCACAAAAAGCAAAAACAATTATGCTATGAACTTCTGCTTAATGCCTCAAAAACACTGATGCATGGGATTTTGTGGACTTTAAAACAAAACAAGAATATTTCTTTCATGTGTGTAAGCCTCAAACAAGGTGAACTTTAGCCTTGTCCCATATAACCGTTTAAAAAGTGTGACCAACTCCAGTAACCAACAATGTACATAAATAATTTCAGTTTACAATTTTTTTGTAAATTTTAACATAATTTCTATTGATTGTAATAACATTATGACAACGTTAATTGCTAAGATCTGATAACATGGCGACATTGCTAAAAAGAAGTCAGTCGCAACAAAGAACATGAGCATTGTGATGATGAGAAGTGTAAAACAAACCTCCAGGTTGGTTATTTGAAAGAGAAAATTAATGGGGCAGTAAAATATTTCACTGTAAACTTTAATCACAGTTCAGGAACCAAATTTCATATTCAGTTTTTGTGTGTACATAGTTTTCCTGTGCAATGAGGGGTTATTACTTATTACGCTCACCTTTATTTTTACCTTTAAAGCTACTATAATTAATATTTTTATATCAACAAAGGATCGAATGACTACGCATATGTGCAAGCGGTCGCTCATAGTGACAAACTCCCAGATGATTATCAACTCTGAACTTCTCCTCAGATCTTCAAACTCATGTCGTTTACAGATGCAGCAAGCAGGTGCTTTCAGAAAACCCCTCAAAAATCTGCAACATGACTCCAAATGGATTTTTGCAAACATATTTGTCACATCAACTTATTGGCCAAAACCCTTATTAATTGTATCAATGTATGTCTAAATTTAGTTTTCATGGAAATCAGGCTAAACTGTTGGCTTGTTTAACCTGTATCTGTGTCTGTTTGCTCATATTTCTTGCCCCATCACACTTTTTTGTAGTAATGTCGCTGTGATCGCTGATCTCATCATCAACAGTAAAATATTATCATAACTGATAGAAATTACATTAAAATAAGTCTTTTGCTCTGTCTGGCAAACCTGAAACTCCTTAAAGTACATGTTATGGGTCACAAACTCTGTAAGACATTAAATTAGAAAGATGTCTCCATAAAAAATATTCCACTAACATTAATTAAACTTAAACAAAAGTCTTACTGTAGGTTGCAACTTGTGCTGTTGATGTTTGACACATACATGCTGGCATACACACCCCGGTACCCATAAAAGGCACAGTAAAAGGTCCTCAGTTTGGTCAGAGAGTACTTCACAAATACTGTTTTTACTGCTTAATCCAGCTCTTGTCCTCATCCTTCCTGCTTCCTCTTCTCTTTATCTCTCCATCTCTACCTCTCTCCGACCTTCCTCCGCTCTCTCTCACTCTGTCACCTCGCCTCCATCTCAGCTTTTCATTTAAACGTTTTCCTCTATGCAGTATTTCTCTCCTCACTTTTTTGTTAACCCTCTCCCACACACACTTTATCTCCATGTGATTCATTTGCCCTTTCTCTATCTATCTGACTGTCCTCGCCATCTCTCCCTCCATCCACCCCCTCTATATCCATCTCTTAAGCACATCCTTTTTTCTCCTTCTCTCCTCCATCTCCAGCGCCATCCCTTCCTTTTAAAGGATAATCTTCAGCTAAGTGGACAGCACTTCGCTCTCTCTCGTTCCCTCTTAAGTGACCATCCGATAATCTCAGGATTCTCTGTTGAACACACACAGAGGGAGAGTGGACGGATCAGAAAGCCCAGAATGGAAGCCTAAACTGGGTCAAGAAAAGGCCAGTGCCTGGGTCCTCTGGGGCTGATGGGACCAGAGTGGGATGGAGAAAAGGCTGATGCCAAACAAAGTTGGAGAGAGATCATCGGAGCAGATGGACATCATCTCTCCATGCTTTTATCTGTCTATCTTGTTCTCTCTCTTCAAGGCTGCATTGCCTCAACTTTGAGATGGAAAGGCAAAAAAAATATAAATAAGAACTGATCTTTTTGTTTGGAGTGCAGATAAAAGGACATTGCTAGGGACACTGTTGGATTTGTTGAGTTCTTTCTATCTAGATACAAAAAAGAGGCTGAAAAGAGGGAGGGAAGATGCATGCACACACACGTGACACACACACACAAACAGAGGTTGTGCTGATTGTACAAGATTCAGCGTACCTCCTTACTGGAGAGAAAAGAAGGCCTTAGTCAGGTTACACACACATACACACGTACTTGTTTTTTCTTTCTTCCGCTGTCCTCTTTACGGGTCAGCGGGTGAATAAAGCCACTGTCACTTTCCTTTGGGAGGCGTCAGTGACAGGCAGGCTGACCACGATAAACTTCCGCACAGGAAGAGGAGATTCCTGCAAGGAAAAGGCCAGGAGGATCAGGAACGGCCCTGGGCATCACTTGTCCTCTGGCTTAGCTAAAGACACTGAAAACAGCAGTCTTTGTGTGTGTTGGGGTTGGGGTGTTAGTAAAACAACAATCACTATGCGACTAAAACAGATTAACTGAATTATAAAATTGTATTGTAGATACTGCAACAATGTTTTTAGTTGTATTGTAACATTAACAACTACAAGCTGGTCTAATTATGATACACGTCGAAGAAATACTGAAAGCAAATGCAGATTTAAAGTAATTTCTCTTACACAATAAGTAGGCCTAGTTTATCTCAGGATAAGATGCGACTATTTCTGCTGCATTATTAAAATGACAGAACTTTTGGTTAACCCCTAAAGAGGCAACAATTTTTAATGCACAAGTCCCAAAATAAAATGATTACCGTTCTTTATCCTTGATCCTTTTCTCTTCTGAATGATAACACTTGAGTTTACTATCAAAAAGTCTAAATTAGGAGTCTACAAACATGCTAGTGACTCTGTGATGTTGTACTTGGGGAAATGCTAACAGGGACAATGTTAACATGCTGATGTTTAGCGGGTGTAGGTCTTAGTTTTAGCGGGTGTAGCATGCTAACATTTAGCAATTTGCACAAAAAGACACATAAAAATGTTGCCCTGATGGTGGCACTCAATGGAAGGCTAGTGGATCAGAGTTATTACAGTTTATCCTGAAGACGACATGGAGATGTTATAACTAAATAAAGCTGTAAGGTTATACGATCAACAATAAACATGTAATCTCTTTCCAGTCAACAGCAATAATTAAGGTGATGGCAGCCAGCAGGACGTACATAATTATGTTAATCGACTACCACAAGTTTCGCAAGTAAACAAACGCTGATTGATCTTTTCTCTGAAGGACAGTCAGAGTTTGCCTCTTGTAGGTCGTAGCTGTAGCAAGAAGCAAGCTAACGTTAGATGGCCAATGCTGAGTTGGAGGTGTTTACTAACCTCAGGTTACAAACCTATTTTGCATTCCGCACTTCTTTGTTTGGGTCTTGTTGTATGAAGTTTTAAAGCCAAAGTTTATGATGAATGGCTCAGCAGCTGCAGCCGGTGTTTGTTGTCCTCTCTCACGTGCGGCTGCACACAGCAGATACTACTTGTTACGTAGGCAGGTTATAGGTAATGGGGGGAGGGAATAACGGCACGCTCATCAGACGTTTCCTAAAAAATAAACGTTGTTCACGAGTCCCGCACCTCGAGTCCGAAGTCTTTTGAGGACGAGTCTCAAGTCGAGTCTCAAGTCACTGTGTGTGCGACTTAAGTTGCACTCCAGTCCGAGTCTCTAACTCGAGTCCCCATCTCTGGTTCAAACTCAGAGTCTCCAAGTACTGGACAGAACCAGTTATTCATAGGTGATATAAGGAGCAGGGCCCATCTTTAAGATCCTACTCAACTACTGCAAAACTTGCATCGCCTACACAAAGTTGGATAACTGTGAAGCCCTTTGAGGTTCCTCATGTTACCTGACTATGATACAGCAGAAATCATTCACATCTTCATGCGTAATATACATTTCACCATATCTAATCAATTTCTCTAGTACAGGTCATCAAACTTTCTATTACAGCAAACTGATGATGACAAGAGACAATAGACAAATTACAGCACTTTTCAAGTAACCACAGATAATACTTATACTAAAACCTACACAGTAATTTCCCA
Organism: Lepomis gibbosus; assembly: GCA_029875015.1. Lineage (NCBI taxonomy): Eukaryota > Metazoa > Chordata > Actinopteri > Centrarchiformes > Centrarchidae > Lepomis > Lepomis gibbosus. The sequence goes on from JAPMOB010235931.1 coordinate 24,456, forward strand.
AGATAACGAACTTCAGGTAATCTTATTTGCAAAATATGATAAAAAAGCTTTGCATTTTCATTCAAGAGGAATTACTGTGTACACCAGATTTTTCCTTCGTCACACAGGTACTTTCCCTAAAACACAAGCCGCACCTCTGTCCGTCTCAGAACCTTCACAGGACGGAGGAGGGCACATTATTCTTAGAGCAGTTACTCATACCAACAGAACAAAAGGCACAGCGTCCTATTATGGGACTCTCCTCTGTCCCAGCACTGGATCTCTACCGGCACAGGTGCCACTGTGGCTCATTTATAGCCAGGTTAGCCAATAGTTAAGGCATGGAGTTATGGTGTGGCATTCACACACACACACATACACAACGTACTGTAGACACACCACATGCAGCCAAGTGAAAGGAGCTGCTTATGGGTGTATAAAGAGGAGATTACTCCACTGTCTCTTCTAGGAACTGCCCAGTGAGTGTGTTCACCACAGTGTGCAAGTGTGTGTGTGTGTGTGTGTGTGTGTGTGTGTGTGTGTACATGAGAGAGAGAGTCTCTGGTTGGATATTTAAGTTTTTTGTAGTCTGATACTGGCTAGTGTGTATGAGTAAATATTTCCCCTTGACTGTATGTTATGGTAATGAATGCAGTGCATGATTGCCCATGCATGCGTACATGTGAGCGATTGTGTATGTGTGTGTGAGTGGTGAACAGTGAGATCTTTTATCTGTATAACAATGATGCCACAAATAGGCACATGCCTCGCTATTCTTGTCCTCTCAAGGCTCCTCTGGCGTTGTGGTGGATGTACCCAAGCATACGAGGGGTTAGGGAGAGATTTGGACTTCTGTGTGTGTGTGTGTGTGTGTGTGTGTGTGTGTGTGTGTGTGTGTGTGTGTGTGTGTGTGTGTGTGCCCACATGAAAATACATATTTGTGTGTGCTTGTGCCTGTGTGTGTACATATGTTTTGTAGGTAACCAAAGGAGCGTTTTTCTTCAAAAGTTACAATTTAAACACCTAAAACAGGTGTCTCTTCTCTCTAGTATGCTTTTCAAATTAAAACACAATGTTGCATTTCAGTGAATTTATTGGCAATAGTGAGCCTTTTACTTGGAAATTGAATTTTAGAGGAGGTAATCATTTGTGTGGTTGCATGCCAAGCAACACACAGCAGGGCTTTTCTTTTCCAAAGTGGGTTTTGTCTGATTTTGTCTATAATAAGACCTTCAAGTGGAATGCCAAGAACCAAACGCTGGGCTGGACTGTTTGCTTAGCTTCTCCCTCTGCAGCAGTAAAAATCAAGGGAAATAATCAGCAGATAACCCAACACTCCATGCATTCTTTATTCTTTGTTCACTTTTATGTCTCTGTTGGGTGGTGAGGGGGTTTAACGGTCTATTATGAGCCCATACACTTGGCTCCTGTGGACCTCCTTTTCTTTCCAGAAACATTATACTTCCTCCAGAGGGGGTCATGATGGAAAGGTGCACCTTCTCAGCCAAATTCGGCACACCCTGAGGTAAATGGAGCAGAGGGAGCTGATTGGCCCAGAGCACCTGAACCAAGCCGGCACACGACAGGATGAGGGTGTCGGCATCCTTCTGTTAAATGCTTGCTTCCTGCTGTTTTGCTGTTCTCTTTCTCCTTTTTTCTTTCTCTCATCCCACTCTTCAAGCAGGAAGTCATTGGGATGGGGAAAAAAG
>JAPMOB010235937.1:0-23823 GCA_029875015.1 Lepomis gibbosus
GTGTGTGTGTGTTCTAAATATCAGTGAATCCCTTGGTTTTTGATGTAATCATATTTGCATGCTTCAGTGTTTACTGTATGTCTAGTGTTTCTGAAAATGAGAGGATTATTAAGCAATTCACCAGTTTGCTGAATATTAAGTCTAGTCTTACATGAGAAAACACAAGTCTGAGCTAGCCAATCACAGTTCTGTGTAGCCACCATAGCCATAATGTAGTTCCTTTTTTTTGAGGAATTGCTCCAGAAGGCATAAGCTCATTTGCTGTACCATAACTCCCTCACACTCAACTCAATAAGATCTAGTTTGTCTTTTGAGATCTGTATTTTTTATTTCTCTGCCTCATTTAGTCTCCCAACTACATAGGAACCTGAGAGATAGGAAGGATGTCTGTTCAAATAAAACAATACCTATTTTTATAGTGAGCTTCCCACATTCCAGAAACACACCAGAGGGGTTTTGAGAATCCAAGCTCCTGTAGGCTGACATAATGATGGATGCAGTATTTAACCTTAATTAGTTTCTCAATTTTCTGTGATCAAGGCATTGTAAATAATGATTATATACCTATCCTAAAAATATCCAAGATCATTATTGTTGCACTTCAGAGGGGTTGCTATATTTTGAGAATCGCTGATTTGCACCACAAGACCGTGACCCATATAAAAAAGACTGAAAATCGAGAGGCATTGTGGTTGTCTCCTTTTAGAAATTGTCACCCGAGAGAAGTCCCCACCAGAAGATGCTGCTAAATATAGTTCTGCAACATCAAAGGTCCTCTTTGAAATGTGTGTGTGTGCGCTGCTCAGTCAGTAGCTCTGCCTGTGAGGCAGGCTAATCTGACGGGTACACAAGCCCCCATGCAGACAGACACAATCAAGGAACTCCACTGGAGGTGCGACTCAAACACACACACATACATTTTATATATTTTTTTCACCCAGCAAATAACAGTGTTCCCTGCTGCTCATTTGTTTTTATAAGCTCTTACAAATTACTCAGTCAGCAGGTTCCAGTTTGATGTTTTAGTTAGCTAGAGTTCAACCGCTGCAGTCGCTATTTTATGTACACCCATCCACATGCTCCGCCCACTAACCATTTTTTTAACTTTCTGAAACTGACCCTTCACACAGCGTTTCAACTTAGACTTAAGCTCTCCTTTTTTCTTCACTACTTTGTCAGTTTTTGCATGTACAAATGAGTGCAACACCATGAATGTGATGGGGCAGAGAGGTTGAACAATTATCAAGTCATCCCTCTCTGAGTTCCCATTAGTGTGTGTTGCCGTTCAAAACAGTTTTTAATACTTTTGTCTTCCAACATGGCTGGACAACACATCAAACTAGTTCTCTTCTTGCACAGCCAACCCTTAAGAGTACCCATTTATCCTTAAGTGAGACTCCAGAACAGCTCATTTATTTGATTAGTTCTCTTTGTGTAATTAAAAGTTTGGTAATCAGTGTTTGGGAGAAATTGAATACTGCATACTCCTCCTGGCTCTTCCTGGCCCACGACTGCACAGCACAGCACCTCCTCAAAGGCATTGTTCCAACCTTGTGTAGTGATGCTGGGGTGATGTCAGTTAACCTTTTTAAAGTCAGATCACCCCACACTACCTACCAAGGGTGATCAGTGGCACAGTTGTTCCCCTGTTCGCTTTATTACACACAGTTGGATACTTTATATGCTGTAGTGAGGGTCTAACAAGTGGGTTTTACAGGCTTCTCTTTTAGTGTGAACAACCCTCCCTCAGATGTGAAAACCCATTCAGCACCTCAGGGGTAGAGAGCCTGTGTGTTATCACAGCCGGGATCAGTTTTAACAAGTCTAATTAGAACACGATGATGAGGAAGTATTTAGTAAGTCGTTTGTACCACAGTTTAACATCATACGTACTTTGACACACTTTATTTTCGGAGGAGATTTGAACGTTTCAGTGTCAGTGAAGTTGACTGAAAATGCTGCTGTTACAGGGAAAAATATTTTCATCACCCGCAGTTAGTTGGCAGAACTGCAGCTCCTGTCAGGGAGCACTCAACGTGCCGTCAGCTCCATGCAAATTGACTTGATTTCTCCTCTTGGTCTCCAAATTGCATCACTTAGCTACTGAAATGGTACCTTGCCACTCCTCCCCCTGAAAGCACACTGCTCAACTATTCAGTCTCAGCCGTACAAGAAGGAAAGGGACAAAAAGGAATAAAGAGGGCACTTAATGAGTAGAGCTGGGTCAGGGTCAGCATGTTTCAGCTCCTGCATGTTCTGATCTTTTCTAAAACACTCTACTTAAAGTCCTTTCTCATTCAGCAGTGATGAGGCATTCACAGCTCCAGCGGCTCTAAGTCTTCTCGCTTATCTCCCACAGGCACAACCAGGCAGCCCAAAGAAGGAGAGGTCCCAGGGGTGGATTATAATTTTGTGACTGTTGACCGGTTTATGGAATTGGAGAAAAGTGGAGCCCTGCTAGAGAGCGGAACATATGAAGGTAAGGATTTAGTTAAGTCACGCTTGTGATTGCCGTCAGTCTTCATTGTGATTTCAAAATTTCTGTGGAACTTACACTGCGATGTGGCACCCCAGGCATTTTCTCCTGTGTGAGTGACAGCAGTTTGAATAAATGCTGAGACGGGGCTCATCACTCCATGTACATCCACAAACAGTCACAAGTATGCTTCCATCCATCCATCTTTCGGCTTTGCGGCGTGTCATCAGTCATGTAGGACACTGAAAGGAATCTTCTGTAAATTCTGAATGAAGAGAAGCCAGCACACAGGCATGCAGGACCTTCATGTTGGCGCTCTTGTTCAGTACTTGTGCCTGAGCTGCAGTGGCTCTTCAGTTGCTTAATCAAAACAAACAGACACTATCTATACTATTATACTACTATCTCTCTCTCCTGTGGTCAGGCAGGCCAGAGGCTTGGATTTTAAACCACTCGGAAAACGCAGCCCCTGGTCTGCCATGCCACCCCCAACTCTCAGGAGACCACTGCCATTATATAGATAACACATAGCAGCTAACTTTCCCCTCTCCCGCCTGCCACCACTACAGGAAGGAGAAAAGAATTGCAGATGGCCAATTTAACGGTCAGTTGCCAGAAGCAATGTTAGATCCTTTCAGTGATGGGAGCCGCCTTCCGCTGGGAGTGGGAGAATCCATCTGCGTGGTCACTCTGCCATCGTTCAGCGTTTTATATATTTTAATAATTTAATGGCCAATTAGACGTGGAAGGAAAGGGATAAGGGGTGAAATTTAAAAGGAAGGGTGTACAGAGGATCAGCTTGCTGTTAAAGCAGAAGGACGGTTTGAGTTGTTATTACAAAGAACAGGAAGCTCTCTGGCTCGGCCCCCGGAATAAGTGTCTTGTTGAAAGGCTATGATCTCACTGTTAGTCTCTCTTGGTTTAAGCAAATACGTGAAAAAAATTGTAAAACATAAATTGAATCACAAAGTGAGAGGAAGTACTAGTTAGGGAGCTAAATTCCCATTTCTAAGTGTTCTCTCAATGGTATTTTTAATGTTTCCCAACTTAAAAACACAAGAGCTTCTGAGAAAATTTAGCAGTACTTAGTTTATGTTTAAAAATATTTAAATTCTTTCAGCTTCATGTCTGAGAATTCATGTTATTTTCATCAGTATGGTGTGGCGCCAAATCAGGTCTAAGAGTCAGATTACCTGGAGGGCACTGGTGGGGTTGTTCTCTCCAAGGGGCGCCACTTAATCACGTTTTAAGCAATAATTTTCAAACTATATACACTCCATAGCTGGTAAACATCTAACTCCCCCTTCTCTTCCTAGTACCTAGCATACTGCTCTGTCATGTAAGCGCATGTAGCAGTCATATTTGGCATTGACGAGTTGCACAGATCCTTGATACAAAATTAAGTGATTACTCTGAAAAATCATAACATAACTTGCATGTTGGATTTAACAATAACTCCTAAACATGTGGCTCAATTGTCTCATGGGCTGCATGTTGACCCTGGCCCGGAAGTTAGAGAGTCCTGCCGTAAATACCACAATACCCGTGGGCCTGTTATAGAAAGCCATTCAGAATATTCCTCTGTAGCAAATTCAGAAAATTTCATTGTTGCAGTCAGAGACCAAACACAGAACCATAGTAGCTGAATTCATGTGACGTTGACCCTAAATCCAAAAGGGAAGGCTGTAATTTTAAACTTTAGCTTGTTCTTAGGACTACACAGAATTTAAAGCTTAGTGACTGGATATATGTACCAAATCCTTTTTAGATGTGTATGTACTCAGTCTTGCAACTTTTGACCTAAGAACCAGACACTTTCTAATGCAGTTGCTTATCGTTTGTACTGATGATTACACTGGGAGAGTAGCCCCTTGGCCTTGGACAGCCAAGTCAGCTGAGCTAATATAATAACTGATATTCGTACCTTGCAGATATATCAATATCTGCACAAATTCTTTGTACAGAAATGCTTAAGATATGCAAAGGTAGGATAATTGAGTTTGTGTAGCATGAAGCACAGATAGGTTTACTTTTCAACTGTAAAAAGCACTGCTCAGTTCACACAGTAACTTGGTCACAATCCTTCAATAACCAAATTCAAACTACGCTTATCATAAATGTCTGTTTGTTTAATGTATTTATGAGAAACTGTCAAATATTAAAGGAAAATTCTAGAATATTTCAACCTGGAAAGCTGTAGAGGGTTTGCACAGCTTGCCCTTTTTGAAGAATTATTGTGAGCCAGGTTCAGGTGTGAAGTTTCAGAGACTGATGAAGACTTAACATAGCATGGTTTATTGAACCCGGCTGAGGAGACACAGTGCCAGCATGCAACATGTGAACACGTCAAATGCCAACACCACATCTGAAGGATAACATCATTTAGTCCCTTTTATGTTTCTGTCCTCCCCTTAGTGCCTGTAGGTTTCTCTATTACATCTTAACCTAGAACAACAAATCTAACTGATCTGATGTTTAGACTACAATGCTTCGCCATATAGGAATCTATTACTATCTATGAGTTATACTCTAATATGTGGAGCCAGTGAGTTCTTGTAAACATTCTTGTAGGAGTCAACCTTGTAAGATTCCCAGTGAAAACTGATATCTTCTAGCCTGACGCCTGACCTACTGACTCTAACTAATCAGTCTATTGTTGTTTCCCTAACAAGGACAAGTACATGTGAGAAATACCTAAAGCTAGAATGTCAAAAAAACACTTATGGGGTCAGCTAAATTACTCTAAGCTAGACCTGTCTTACCTTACCCTGTTACATCAACAAAGCCCCTTAAAAATATTCTCAATTGCCCTGATACATACATTGTTTTGCATGAGTCTTCATTTCCCAAAATCTAAATAACAGAGCTGGCAAATTAGCATGACCCATAGAGCCACAAGTACCATATGTATGGGAAATACGCTGAAAAATGAAACGCGCTTGCCTCTGGAACCCTAGAAGCCCAAAATATACACTTTCCATTTTCTCCAAATCTTGACTCTAAATGCTTGGAAGTTGTGATTCTAATAATGCTTTGGCATTTCTTTTGAATGTTTCGTCTTTCCAAGAATTAGTTTGGGGAATTTGTTAAGAGAGACTTCTATTGATTTCTTTTTTCTAGTTTTACCTGCATGTAGGTGGGAACTCTAGACTGAAATCAGTGCAGCTGTCTGATGTGACAGCAATTCCACCACTTACTCAAACTTCAAAGTCCAGGTTTCTCTGATGCTGCATGTTATTTGAGTTCACACGAGGAGCACTAGGATCACTTCGTCTTTCTTCTCAGAGGCAAATATTCAGCTCGTTAAGGCTCCAGGATTTGTGTCTGTGGTTTGGGGCTTTTCATCCCAACAGTCCCAGTAATCTTTTTACAGCTACTTTCCTCCATTTTTCATTGCAGCCTTCATGTTTTCCAAAACATGAACATATTTCAATAGGTTTTTTTCCAACACAGAAGGAGACACGAACTGATGTTTTTTTAATCTCTCTGGCTATTCTTCCTGTTCCCAAAACTGTCTGCAGTCACTGTTGGAGTTTGTCTTTAATGCTCAAGCCCAGTGCATTAGAATAATCTCCATGGATTTTCCTACACGTCGACCTTCTCATGTCTTATATTTTTGCCAGGGACATTTGAGTGGAGCTGACGAGATAGCTACTATTTGCTAATCTAATACCAAACTTAATGAGAACTACTGAAGACTCAAACTGCAGCTGATGTCCTCTGAACTGATTCTGTGAAGACAATCTCTTGAACTTTCTATCACACTCTCAGATTTAGAATAGCCTCAAAGGCAAGTAGTGTCTGATCTTTTAAAAGAAAAGAACATCTCTCAGACTTACGACCAACATGATTCGACATGTCACTCCTGTATCGGTGTCTCAAGCACAATATCTAGTTATTGTTGTATGAAAACCACCAAAATATCAAATTGTCAGGGGTTAAAAGAGACAGTCTAGCATTCAGCTTGACAACAAAATCTTTTGCAGTTTTTTCAGTGGGTTTTGAAAATGTTTTACTTCCTTAATCCACCGCGGAACATGTAACCTTTTGATTTAAAAGGTTGGTTCACCCGCAAAAAACACAATTTTCCATTTACTACCATGCAGTAAGACTGAACGATTTTGGAAAATAATCAAATTGAGATTTTTTTTTATACCAATATTGTGATTACAATGTACTATGCGATTCATTTTTAAGCTCTTTACCTTCTGTATTATTCAAAACAGACAAGCAGTAAATCAGTGTGTAGTATGACCAAAACAATATTAGATAGATCAAACATACACTGTTCTTTCTTGTTTGTCAGGCCTGTGTTATGATGAAATTAGGTGATGCATGAAATGCACGAATTATTATTATCAGCAATTGTGGAGAAGAAGTATCAGCTTTTAATAACAGAAAAATAATGTGAATCACGTCATGGCCCAATCCCAATGTCCCCCTAAGTCCTGAACCCTCACAGACTTTACTGATCTCACTTGGAAAGTGATTGAGTGCAAGATGCCGCAAGGGCTCAATATGCTGTAAACAGGAACGGAGAGCACGATACAGTCTATGGACAGCACTTTGCCGCATTATCACGTTCCCTTGACGACGCTGAAACACGTTGCACACTTTTTATTTTATGCTTTTGCCTGATTTTTAAGTCCTGTAGGCTCTTGCCCTACAGAGTGGAGGAGAGGTAATGCTATTGTTGGTCAAAACAGCATCATTAAGCAAAAACTAAAATAAATAGTTGAATAAATGAAGTGTGTAATAAGGTCATTGCTTCCCTCTGACTTCATGTGTTCTATGTACCAACTTAAATTCTAACAATGTTAACATCAGTGTTGGTGTCGATCCTTGTTTCTTTACCGTTTTCTTCTTCTCCTCTTATAACGCGTATTTGCTGAGAGTCTGTGAGGGTGGACATTGGAATTGGGCCTCAGTCTGAGGTTCAATTTAAAGCGATGCCCAGCGATGCCTCTCGTGTTTAATAGACAAGCTACTTCTCTGACAACACCTGAGCTCGCAGCGTCCGATGCTGGTAAGCAGCACAGTGGCTGAAACCAGGCTGTAACTTGGGACAGAGTGGGCCTCTTTCGGACTTGTGCGTTTAGTTTGAAACGCTGTTGTACAGATATTTCCTGAGCTGACTGGCGGCTGTGTGTGTGACGCAGGTGCCAGTCACCATACAATATGCTTACCTTACTACATTGTCTTTCTTTTGTGCATTTTTCCTGTCTGCGCAAGGCCCACCACCGCTACCACCAAGTTAGCCGCAGGTGGCCACTTTCATTCCCTGTGTGACACTAAAGTTTCAGTAGGTTTCGGTAGTGTCAGCTTCTGTCAAGCTAAAGGCCGTTGTACAACAACAAGTCAAGGTACATCCTAAAGTGCGAAGTTGATGCTTCCTTTGCACACTGCTTTGTAGCCTTTGATTAGAAAATTTTATCACACCACGATAATATCGCAAATGCAATTAATCGTTCAGCCCTACTATGCAGGTAAAATTAGTTATATATTTATTAGGGATGTGTATCGCTACTAGATACTTTTATGGCAAACAAATAGGTACTTTTTGTAACCAGATCGCGGCAAAAAATTACTATTTGTATGGTGTTGCTTGCAGCGAAACACAACAAACACACCAAAGAAAGAGAAAAGCAGCCTTTGTTTTTCTTTACCTGCCTGCACCATGCTTTTGTGGTGCAGCAGCGATCGGCTGATCCTACTCACGGAGCCTCCGGCTGCAGCTGCGGCTGCTTGAGATGTAGTTGGTTTGATCGGCTGGATGTGCAGCCTCTCTTTTCCTCTGTGAGTTTTTAGTGTAGCCTAGTTAAGTGACTTTTTTAAACAGACTCTTTATTCGATTTATACTTGCGAATGACGTTAAACACTCAACACTAAAGGAAAAATTACTCGCTGAGATTTTTCAATTCAGTTTATTGATTGAAAGTTAACACAATAATTTTCCATTGTTTAGGCCTACTTTAAACACACATATCAAAAAATTACATTAAATTTGTTTCCCACAACGCATTCGGTCACTAAACTATTTCACTCCTCCTCTCTCATTCAGATATAAAAAACAGATTTTATGTAACAGTTATTGAAAGAAAAAAAATGGATAACCTTGCTTGTCCATAACAGCAATAAAAATAATAGGCTACCAATCAACTACTATGGCTTGAACAGGTGGCATTTTATGCAAGGTATCAATGAAGTAGTGTAATATATTACATTTTAATATTTGTTCTTGTTTAGCATTGTACCTTATGTCATCATTTTCTACCTTTAGAAGAAAAAGGTTTACAACAGCAATCCTTAAAACAAAACAAAACAAAAATCCTTAAGCATGAAGTTATGAGATTTTAACAATGACTGATGGAGACTGTCAGGGTGACTGACCTGCTGTCAGCAGACAAACCGAAGGGTAGTAAAATGTAAAATCAATGTAGAAGACAGTTATGGGGCTGTTGAGTCAGAGCCATGTGAAAAACTGCAGTTCCTAGGTGTTGGGTAGTTTATTCTGACCAGAGAGCGAAACGTAGAAATACAGTGATTATTCAGTCCAAGCCATGCAGGAACATCACATGCAAGGGAAATCTGTGCATGGTCTGATAAGTCATTGATTTGCAGAGCAGAAGATGAAAGTACACAGAAATGGGTGAAATCATGAGGCGTGTGCGTGTGTGTCAGATTGTCTTTGTTTGCACATATGCATTGCTTTGTGTAGATCTTATAGCTGATGTAATATTGTCAGACATGATGTGAGCACCAATCTTGTGTGTTCATGAATCAGTTGGCTTCGACATGGAACAGCTTGTCAGGGGCAAAAAACACCTAAGCCTCTGTGTACCTGGTGCAGTGGTGTCACGAACATCCTTCGACCTACTCTCATTCTTGCTTGCTGTACTCTGTGGGCCTTTTTGCTCTCCCTTTCTTTACTCGTTTCACTCCTTCTTGGTCTCTTTGTGTTTTTGTGTTTATGTGAATTGAGTCTATCTTTATCGCTATGTTTATTTTATTGAAATGTAATGGAAATCCTCTTGGGACCTTAAATGAATACGTAGAAATGTCATGTCATTCTACCAAATGGCTGATAAAAGATTTAAGTCAATTGATTAATATTCAATTTTCTGGGGACCATGAATACCACATTTCACAGCAATCCTAGGTATTTCCCTCTGAACTAGAGTCTGATATTTGCTATGAGCTAATTGCAGATAAATCAGTATCTGTGTAATAACAGACAATAAATTAAAATAATGAAAGACAATTAAAAGAAGAGATGAAATCCATCATGTTATGAGTGCACTCTGCAACTCCCCTGTACGCCACGCACTGTTTGGAAGCCACCAACCCATTACAAAATACAGCAATCAACCAATACAATCAGCTGTACAACTCAAAGTGCTATTTATAACAATAAAAAAGTGTATTTTTAAACTGCATTATGTCATGTTATCTTGGTGAGGAGTACCAAACTACACTAACAAATGTTTGGGATAATCTTTGTTTATGTTGTGTGTTTCGAAAAAGAAGGGAATTAAAGAGTATCACTCTTAAAAAATCACATATCTGTCAGGTTCTACTCTTATCCATATGGTGCAGGGCCGGCCCGTGGCATAGGCGACATAGGCGGGTTGCTTAGGGCACAAAATGTCAGGGAGCGAAAAGGTTTTCAGCTTGGCGCAAATCAACTCAACCCAGCTGCTGTGACACCGCTGTGATAGTAATTAAGCGCACCTCACGTTGTGAGTTCAGGCAGTTATGACGAGTCTTGTCGTTGTGTAGAGTTTTGCGATATAAACATCTAAAACCTGAGGCGCAGCCTTGCTCAGTTTGGGACTGTGAGCTGCACTTTACTGGAGCTGCTGAAGTAAAGTGTGTGAATTTGTGGTGAGTCTTTTCCAGTTGGTTTTGATTTCACATGCAACATGCAGTCCCAAACTGTGTTGGTCAAAAGGTCAAAGCCGAGCGGAGCAATAAGTAATGCACAGCAGAGTTTAGGGCAGGTAGATGATGTTAAAAGATGTTATGAATTCTAATCAAATGACGACGTTAGTCTCTCAATATTAGCCTACGTTTTTTTTCTGGATATATCAGAGAATACAGATGTGGGAGAGATTCAGAATGTGCAGAAAGTTTTGAACATGAGCAGAAAACCTGCTGAAACACGGCAGGTTTTTGTATTAAAGTCCAAGAGTTGATAACTTTAATTAAAACTTATTTGAGGTGAAAAGGTACCACATGCACATCCCCATGCAAAACACACAAAAGAGGAGGGAAGACCGAATCATGTATGCATAGGTGCTGACTCAGCAGGGATTTTATTAAATTAGAAAAGTTGATCTACAGGAGAAAACATAGGCTACTTAAAATCAATAGCTACAGAATGTCAGAAAAGCTTACAGCTTATATTTTATTAATTTTCTATATTTTGAATTGTCACCTGCTGCCTGAATTTCATGTTTCCCTTTACATAAATGAAGACTTTTCCACCATAAATTGGAGCAGGAAAGGCAGAAACTTTCACCAGAATGCATGAAATGAAGTCTTCACTGCTTAAAATTTTCTGCGGGAGCACCCCCAGATCCTCCTCTTCTTTTAAATCACCTCCACCATTGAATTATCTCCTATTGACTATCATTACTGACTTGGCTGTTCATCTGTAAATGCTAAAATTGAGAGTTTGGCTCCTGAACATTTAAAAGCAATTCTTGAGCCTAGGGGAGCAATGACCTAGGGGTCCAACATCGTCAAGACCAGCCCTGACTTGGTGGCACTAGAGAAGAAGTCAGAGGATCACCAAAGTCATTATGGTTCAACCTCTGTGGACGATGAATGTTTGTACAAAATCAAAGTCAGTCTGGACTACAGTGGTAGACCGACCGTCCAAGAAACTGACATTGTTATCCACAGAGACATGCAGCTAGCATAGCTAAAAATACAAGATTTTAGTATACATTACAAGCATTTATGATATGAAAATGACTTCGGCCTAATTGTCCTAATTCTTCATCCTCTTTGTTCTAGATAACTGTTACGGTACCCCAAAGCCTCCGGCCGAGCCCAGCGCTCTGCTGCTAAATGTAACGGACCAGCTGCTGCCGGGCGCCAGACCCACTTCCGAGGGCAAGAGGAAACGTAACAAGTCGGTTAGCAACATGGAAAAAGCCAGCATCGAGCCCCCCGAGGAGGAGGAGGAGGAGAGACCCATTGTCAATGGGAACGGTGTTGCTGTCACCCCAGGTCAGCCCCGACAACGACCTCCACAGGCACAGAGGCAGAGGTCGCTTGAGCCCGAAGTCTCGCCATGACAGCTAGGTTTGAGGTCACACCTCACGTCAGGCTGCTCTGCAGGCGTTGAGTCTTGTTTAACTCATAGCAAGTGGCTCTTCTAGAGTGGTTGCCTAGCAACAGAGACACAGTAACAGATTGCTTTTACATGGATTTCTTGGGAAATGATTTTATGGCAGATTATCACTTTTAATTGGTTACACAAATATCTTTATGTGCAATTTAATGACCTGATGTGTAAACTGTGAATTATAATTTACTCTCACAGTCAGTGATTACCTCTGCAGTCCAAACTGTGTCTGATTAAAGCATTAGTGCCGTTGCTCTCTAGAATTTGATATCATTCATTAGGTATCATTATCGAGCACTGTTTAAGCCTAGATAGCCAGGGGGCATACGTATATTTTGCTCTCCAACTCAACAGGAGCCTGCAGGCTCTTTAAAAATCAACAAGAACATTGTTATTTTATTGTTTCCTACAAAACAGGCAGAAGTGACATTTAACACAGCACGCAACAAGGCCAAACCTCTGAGGTTGCTTAAAATAATAGAGAAAGACATTTCTTTGTACAGATTTCCCAATATGCTCACACACCCAAACACAGAAACCCTTTGAATGCATCCCATGACCACATGATAAGACCACCATAAAAGAGGCTTTATGAGTTTGATTTTTGTGATTCCAAATCCAAAACCATGCTTTGGTCCTGTGACTTTCTAAGCTGGTTTTATGGCCTCAGGACAGCCAAGTCTCTCACAGCAATCAGAACAGCACAAACGTCAAAGGTGTCCAGGCACTGGCCCTAGTTAGTGCCAGCAGTTACTTTTATATATTATAATATACTTTAAGGATATCTTTAATCTTTAAGGAACTGTTAAAGGTTGTGGAAGAAGGTTTGGTAAGAGGATGAGATTTTGGTTTTCTTATCCCAAGGAGCTCAAACAAGGTAGGATTCTTTATTTGTTACAGGTCCATACATGCATTGCATGTACATCATGTAGAATATTCTAAAGTATTCTGATTTTAAGTAAAGATTACACATGAAATGACAGGTGGATAAATAGATAAACAGCACTAAAACTGTATATACCGTATACAGCAGCTTTCCTTATGTTTACAAAGTGCTTTAAAGAATAAAGACAGAAAGAAGATGACAGAATTGTTAAAAACAGGATTTACTGTAAATCAAAAAATAAAACATAAAATGATGGGTTAAGATGAATATGTATATATATATATATATATATAGAGAGAGAGAGAGAGAGAGAGAATATATAAAATATAAATATTCAAAAATTATGTAAAAGGAAATTAATTTAATTGGAATTCCAGAGTTGACTTAAAAGATTATGGTGTTTTTTAACCACCTGATCGCCTCAAGTAGGTTACTCCAAGCCCTAGCGGTTCTAATGACAAAGACCCAATCACTATTGGTCTTTAAGAATGACTCACTGACACTTCTTCAAAGGATCTCAGTAAGAGAGCTGGTTTATAATGGGTTAAAAGTTCTATAATTTCTCTAAAACTCCCAGTGTCCAGTCTATATTTACTCTAAATGATGCAGATGACACTGAATATACACCTGTGAGCTCAGAGAAAATGCAGAGGCAGGAAACATTTCTAACTGATTCCTATAGGCACTGTTGAGATGCTCTATAACTTCAGGCTCTGGGCTGTGCAGTGAGCTATGTTGGATCTTAAAGTGGGCTGCTGCGCTCAGCTCAGGAGGAGTTTTGTCTCTGTAGATGGACAGAGTGTGGGCTGACCAGGAGAGCTGAAGGGGAATCAATAGAGCACAGCAGGCTCTGTGATCTAAGCAGATAGCTACCTCGCTCTTTCCCTCCCATAGATTATCTCTGAATCCTCTGTTCTCATTTGTCCCCTCTCCACTTCCCTCCACCAGCCCTCCTTTGGGAAGCACACACACACTTGCCATATCTTTCTCTTTCTTCCATGCACACCATTTCTCTCCCTCTAACACATTCACACGCTGCCACAACTCAAACTAGGGCATCGCAGCCAGCTTCCCTCTCAATCTCTATTGTCTCTTCTGCTTTATTCGTCTTTCTGTCTTGTTAACCTCAATCATTCTCTCTCTTGCCTTTACCTCGCTCCTCTCTTTCCCCCGAGTCACCGGTTCTCACCTTTTTCTAATCATGCTTTCCTTTTTTTCTGTCTCCACCCTAACCCTGTCTCTCAATCAATCTCCTTTTCCTCTCTTCACCTCCCTTGTCTTTCTCTGTCCTCATCCCCTGCTCCTCCCTAAGCAATAATGTCATGCCTGACACATCTTTGCCCTCTTGTCGCCTCAGAGTCGAGCGAACATGAGGACAAGAGCACAGACGCTTCGGGGGACATCGCCCCGCAGAGCAACCCAGCGGAGGCCCCAATCGAGGCGCCCAAAGACGACGGACTGTCCCCCAAAATTACAGTTCCCAAACCAGAGGACAACGACGAGCTAGGACCACTGCCAGACAACTGGGAGATGGCATACACTGAGAAAGGAGAGGTGTACTTCATAGAGTAAGTGTCTTGAGATTGTTATTCTATGTATCGCTGATGAAACCTGGATAATTTAGTCACTCGGTTGTTCATAAAACTCGTTGCAATAATGTCAGCAGAACAAGCTGCAAACACATGAATGACATTTTATACATTACATTTATTCATTTGAGTGGTGTCTCCCAAATTGTCCTTAGGTGTGAGTGTGAGTGGTTGTTTGTCTGTATGTGGCCCTGAGATGGACTGGCAACCTGTCCAGGGTGTACCCCGCCTTTTGCCATTAGCATTCATTTGAAGTTGTGTTTTTGCCACCTGCTGTAAGTCCAGTATTCACTCCCCTTTTTTTATTAGCTCCGGATGGAAATGTGTGATTGTTTTGCTGCTAAATGCTTTGTCTGCCCCCCATTCCGTGCTGGGCAGGTAGAGCTTTTTTGATTAAAACAACTGCCTGCTGCATCTGGAAATGATGCTGTCAGAGTGAACCAACACAATAAAGTTGCAGGCCTTAAAACTGAAACAGTGAGCTGAAAGATGCTGAAATGCTCCTTATAGCTGGGGGAAACTGCAGAGTTTGGTTTTTCACTGAGGCTACAGTCACACTGCAGAACTTAATGCTTGATTCCAATTTATTGTACAGATCCGATCCAGCCAATGCAGAGTGACGTCAGAGTCACACAAAGTGGCTCAAATCTGAACTGGAAAAGTTCAGATTCCATGTAACTTGGGCTATTCACACTGTTATAAACAAATCAGATATGAGTCACATCTTAATCATTTTAAAAACTTTTTGTACATTATATAATTTTTCCCATCTGTCCTATTGTATAGCAACCTGGTCACAGGCAGCTGTGACTACGCTCAAGCCTTTGTACTCACTCTACAAAAAATCCTAAAAGTACTTGATAAAAAGCCTAGGGATTATCATCATTATCAGGGTCATTATCATCCTGAATAAATTTCATTTTCTCAACTTTGATAATTTCTTGTTTTGCTCAGATGCCTGCCTGATACTTAAAGTTATTCATAATCTCACACCCCTTCTCTTAGAGGATGCATAAGCTATTCTGGTAGTGGCAGTGTCAGTAGAACTAGAGCATCTACTAGGGGTGACCGCAATTTAGAAAGACAGCCTTTGGTCAGTTCACTTTCTCTGTTAAAGTTGTGGGGGAAGTGGAATTCCATACCCACAAACATTAGAAACTCAGGAAGATTTGCTGTGTTTAAAGCCAACCTAGCAAGCCAGTGTTTTGTATATAGTGTATGTCTAGAACTGTTTATATCACTTTCACATTGATGGACATAATGTATTGTGCTATTGTATGTTTTGTATTTGCTGTTCAGTAGTTGTTTTGTGTCTTTCTTTTGTTTTGTCTACCTACCCAGGGACAAGAGATGCAAATTAGCTGCTAGCTAACTCTAGTGCAATTACTTTATTGTGTGCTGTCCGTGTCAAAAATAAACAGTAAATAAATTAAAATAAAAGACATATATGAGCAAAAAAAAATCAGATTTAGGTCCCTTTGGCCTGCAGTCTGAACGTGCACTAGCAGTCTTTTTCTTCTCTGCCTTTGCTGATGCATTGCTGCATTACCGCCACCTGTAGTGTGGTCAGAAAATTGTCAGGGTACCTTTTAAATCAAAGATGTCTAACATTTATTCCGACTGCCAGGAAGCAGGTTCATAACTGAAAAGATGGATAAAACATGTAAACTTTATACTCTACAAGGATAAAAGAGGCAGTCATGTGATCTTTTTAGAACAATTCCCGTGAAGGCCCGCTTATGTGCAGCCTGAAGAGGCACGTTCCAGTCTTTAGACAAGGAAGATTCCCTACCATCCAGTGAGCTAGTATTTTCATTCTCCCTTAACAAAATAAAACTGAGGCTGAGTGACTAGATTAGGTCTACGTATCATCTAAATTTACTTCTGAATATTCCCCACAGAAACACACACACACACACACAGACCATATTTGATGCTTGGTGGTTTAATGAGATTTAGTGGTCCCCAGAAATACCTTGCTACACAGAACTCTGTTATACAAGCTCTAAAGTTGAATTCATTGGGGTTGTTGGCTTTTTACTGCAGCAGTAAAACCATGGAGGTGAGTATTTCTTACACCAGAATAATGGAGTTGCTGTGGGGTTTTGTAGTGGTGGTGGGGGAAATGTATGTGCATGCATGTTGACATGGGTAATTGTGCAGCAGCAACTAATGTAGCCATAACAGGAATGATCCTGCTATTATAGTACAAAAGGTTTTATTGCATCAATAGATCATTTCAGTCATTAGGCTAAATTTCTCCACAGCATTGATTAAATCCCAACACGCTTGAACGCATCATAAACTGCTAGAAGCTGCACAGCAATGCCAAAATAAAAAATGAGACTCCGGAGAGGCAGTTGTCATCTAGACAGGCACATGTTGCCTCATCATGTCTATTTGCCACAGTGCAAAAAATCCCTCCACTGCAGACGACTCACCATACGTCTCCTCCCCCAAACAGAGAAACCTCATGCTCCCACATCCATTAAGCACATTACACAACTAATGCAGTCAGCCCACTGAGTTGGGAGCTTCAAGTTTTTTGTCTGGGCGTATGTGATGCCGTGCCAAAGTGATAGCGGTTGCCAAGAGGATGTTTCCCTTTGATTGGCCTCCATACAAGATCAATTCGTTTACCTACAGCCCTTGAAGTGAGGCTGCTGATGAGAGGAATAGAAGGAGAGAGATGGAGGTGGAAGGAAAAGAAAGAGAGAGTGATTTAAAAATAGTAAAGATGGGGGGAAAGGGTGAGAGGGAGGACAAGAAAGAGGAAAAAGTAGTAGATATCTACATTATAAATATTAATAGATAGTAATAGAAGAGAGGAAGGATGGCCAAGGAAAAGACTGAAATGCATTGGTGGTAGAGAGGAGGCAAAGGGGGAAGTAGAAAGCGAAATGGGGAGATGGCTGATGGAAAAGAATCAAAAGCAGAGCTAAACAGACTTTACCTTAGCTTGAACTGCACTTTATTTAGCTCTGTATTTGGCATGGTCCTTAATTTCCCACTTTTATCTTGGAAAGTAGAACTGTCTCTTGTTGTTTATTTTTTTAATAAATGTTTTATATTTAGAAGAATTTTTAAAGCTGCACTTATCAATTTATTTTAAGATTTATATTGAATAAATGAATGATGACGTTACATGAAAATGTGTAAACTGAAAGGTGTCACTTAGAGTCAAACCCACAGAGAATTAGCACCCAACTCTACAGCTTTAGAGCTTTTGTAGCCTCTTTTAGCTCATCGTTTTGGTTTTAGAGCCTGAAAGTTATGCTTACATAAACCTTGTTTCCCCTGCTTTTTCACCAAAAAAATCTAAGATAGACAGTACTCTACCCACCACCAAGTGGCAGTGGATCTACAGCTGTAGCAGCAAAGGAGCTAAAATGATGTAAATATTGGTGGACAGAAATACAATTCCAAATGAATGCTAATGTTGCTACATGTTTGCTGGGTGAATAAAAGTGTTTGAAAACAGCCTCACCGCAACCAACTTTATAAAGTAATGATATATGAGATGTTTTCGGTTTGTCCCTCTGCTTCCAACTGGCCAAAAAACGTAAATAATGCAGCTTCAACATCTGTAATAGATTCATATTTTATGTAACTTTTATGTATTTTTTAATTAGTTTTTCCTGTCATTGGTGCAGTCCTGTGATCTGTGTCTTTACTGCCTAATTGCAAACACACAATCTCCTTTGGGAAATAAGCTCATTTTGAAAATATTTAAAACAACAAAGACACAAGGGGGTCTCTTGACTGGATCGTCTTCCTTCATCTTCTTGCCTTCAGTTTTTACTGTAGGCACTTTGTGTACCCTCCCCTCCTCCCACCTTTACTGTCATCATGAAGGGAGGCCATTGTGGCTCCAGAGCTTAAGAAGAGCTGTGTAGATGCATCGAGTTTCCCTGGCACACCATCATATCTGATCTAGATCCAGCTCTCTGCCTGAGGCTCTGGATGAATCTGCCAAACCAACAGCTGTTCCCCTCCATCACTCCCTCAGTCACCCCTCTATACCTTTCTACCCTGTTCCCTCCCTCCTCCTCTGCCTGCTAAGTAAGCAAATTAAAAGTATTGATTGCCATTTTGTTAACCTAAAGCTTTTTTTTCCTCCCACCCCATCTCTCTCGTCACCTTTTTTAGAGACAGGCACACAAGGGAGTCTCATCTTTCCTCTCTGAAATGATTCTCCGGCTGAATTAAGAATCCGCCAACCTCCTTCTCGCTTTCTGCCAAGTCTCCTCTCTCTCTCACCATCTATCACACTCCCTCTCACTCTCTCTCTGTCATCTCTTCACAGCCACAACACCAAGACAACATCGTGGCTGGACCCAAGGCTAGCCAAGAAGGCAAAGCCGCCCGAGGAATGCAAAGAGGATGGTGAGTACTGCATCTCTAGCTTCGATTTTATTTTCAGCCATTTCCTTCTGATTTTTTGTGCTCCTCATTTTCATTCATTTTAATTACACAACTTCCCCACAGCATTCATTTGACAAGATTTAAACTATGCCTGTTGATCTGACGAGATGAATGGTGAGATGAGTTCCTTCGAGGCTTCAGTTCACTGAAGGAACATTTGCCGATTTCTGTGTGCCAGCATAGATTTTTTGTTTTTTAGGAGTTATGTGCTGACAATGTTGGTGTGAGTGTGTGTGTGTCATCCCCAGTTGCTGTGGATAGGAAGCCCCGTGATATGTGTGTTTAAAGTCCATAGAGACTTGATGTTACAAAGACTTCTTTATTCTCAACTGAGAGAGATGTGGAGTGTCCTTCAGCCACCCACACACATGACAACCACACACCAAAAAGAAAGTAGAAGAATGAATGTCAATGCAGCAAGCGTTTGTAGATGACCGTACACATATACCGAAGTGTCATCTATCTTTTTCGGCCTCACCTTCCCTCCCCACTTTCCCATTTGTCTTTTTTTTCTTTATGTGTGCGACCCAGAGTAGATTTATCGCCTGAGTTATAGAGAGGGAGGTAGTGGAGCTGAGTGGAAGGACTGGATTTGGAGATGGACAGAGACAACGAATGAGAAATGACAGTCACTTTTTCAAGTGTGTTTCTGTGTGAGTGTGTTGGTAGACCTTCATGGAGGGAGAGTGGGGGAGTTTGTGTGCATATTCCTGGTAAACACGTAACCACAAGGATAGAGTTTCTCTAAAAATAAATTTGGCCCTCAGACACACACATGCGGACAGAGAGACAGACAAACAAGTGCACTCCTGGGTCTAACAGGGTTTTTACGTTGCTCATAGCGCTACCTGCCTTGTGTGCCAGTTGCGTTGGATTTTAGGATGGTGTGGTGAGTAGGGCTGCAACAAATTATTATCAATTAATCTGTCAGCTACTTTTTGGATTTATTAATCTATAAAATTTCCCAGACCCAAAGCTGCCGCTCTCAAACCTGCTTATGTAGTCTAACCAACAATCAAAAATAATATAAAACAAAATCAGTGCAACACTTTGGTCCAGTCTGAAATATCATCCAAATATTGGCTGGATTGCGATGAAATTTGCTACAGACATTCATGTTCCCCTCAAGATGATTTTTAAAAATGTCGGTTATCCTCTGACGTCTCATCTATCACCATTATCAGGTCAAAATGTTGTTTAGTCCAATATTTTGGTTTATCAACATCTGCTAACTTAATAACACCCCCATCAGATCCAATTGTACCTGCTGAACATGTTAGCATTTTGAGCATGATAGCAGGCTGATGTTAGCGTTTGCTCAAACTACCAAAGTGCTTAGGTGTAACAGTAAACTCTTAACCTTGTTAGGCAATTTACTTGTAGATTTGTTGTAGATTCATTTTATGTAAATCAAAAAGTCAGTTAACCAACTAATCATTGGTGATTACTAGGAAGTTCAATCAGTTTAACAGGAAAGAATTTCTAAAAGACAGAACTTTAGAAGAAAGCTTACTTGATAATATCTGACTTTCCAGAATTTCTGTACACATTTGCTGCCTTGAGCAGGATAAAACAAATGTTAAGAGGTATTTGCAGATTGTATTTGACTGCAGTAAGATAGAGTGAGAAGGAGAAGTGGTACCGGGTCTGAAAACATTTGCACTGTGTGTGGTGGCATTAAACACGGGGACTGCTTCCTGTTGACACAATGCCCGTTTTATTCAAAGGACCTCCTGTGTAGTCACTGAATCTCCCATTTCCCTCCCAATCAGACTTTAAAGGGAGAAAGATCTCCAAGATGATGAAATAACACAGAAACAAAGGCTGAGATGCCTGTGAGGTATTAGTCCAAATGTGATTGCGCTTTTATCTCCAGCACTCCCAATCCTATTTATCCACCATGGATGCTCCACAAGAGATCTGCTGATATTTGTGAGGATTGTTATTGATCTGGTTGGGCAACTAGATCTAGTTAGTCCCAGCTGAAGGGAAGCCAAGAAGTGATTCGAAACACATTACAATTGTTGAGTGGAGTTTCAGGATTCTAATAATTGCTTTTCACCGCGTTTCTTTTTAGTGCAAATTGCAGCAAAAATAAACAAAAAATTGTTAGCGTTACTCGCAGCTATATGGATGCCAGTGTCAGTTAGTCGGTATGTTAGTCCACCACTTTTGTCCAGACTGAAATATCTCATGGACAACCATAACTTTTGCAACAAGATGAATTGAAATGATCCCTTAAATTTTCGTTTAACTCCATCATCAGGTTAAAATTTCAGTACATGCAAAGCCCCTGACATTCCCATGAAGAATTTGTAGTTTCTGCCTTTGCTAATTAGCAAATGTTAGCTCTTTAGCATGCTAAACTAAGAAGTCGGAATTTTCAAATACCAAGACGGAAATTATATCAGACTTATATATAAGTCTGATATAATTTCCAACCCCAACCTCAAAATCCAAGATGGCCACTCCCGGAACTAACAGTTGTGAATCTGTTGTTGTCCTGAAAGTCGTCAACTCTGGTGTGACGTCATTCACAGCTCCAGCCTCCAACTTCCAAGGTCAATGGAAAGCACCCAATTATAACTCTGTACTATACTATAATGTAAATTTTATTTATATGGCCCAATGCTAGAACTCATAAATTTGCCTCTGGGCTTTAAAATCTGCATGCATACAACACCCTCTGTCCTTACACCCGTGAATCACATAAGGAAAAATAGAAGAAACCTCAGGAAGAGCAACAGAGAAGGAATAGTTCTCCCGGGACTGACAGACATGCAGTAGATCAGTTGTTCTGTATGTGCTTCTGTGTATGTCAAGGGAAACAGTAAATATAAGTGGGCTGTCTAGTCTGCAACTTTCAATAACTTACAGTGTGTTCCCACTTAAAGGGGTTTGTGTAAGCAGCTGTAGGAGAGGTGTGTTGTTCAGTCCTGGTGGCAGCAGACACCCCTGAGAGCTGAGCTCAGTTAGGGGGAGAAAAGCTGCCTCTGTAAATTTGGTATTGATTGGTGGAAAAGGTAGATGTGTGTGTCTGTGTTTGGACCTGAGCCATGCTCTGATAAGCGCTAACAGGATCGCAGGGTGGAGTCTGTGAGCTGTGACGGGACTACAGGCTGAGAAGAGGATGAGAGAGAGAGTATTAAGTGGGACTTTGAGTATGGAGGGAAATAAAGTAAAGACCAGATGTGGGAAAAGTATTCAGGTCCTTTACTTGCATGTAGCAATACCACCAAATTATCGACTAAAAAAAAAAAAAAACATAAGTATTATCAGAAAAATCTACACAAGTATCACATTTAAGGAATACTTTGAGTTTTTGGTGTTTTTTACATCTTACTTTCATACTTGTAGTGGTGATGTCTGTCAGTTTTGATATTGTGCTCTACAAAGTAATTGCTTTGATTTGGGAACATAGCAGCATTGCTACAACAAAGTTAGACGAGGCAAGAAGCGAGTGATCGGACGGGTTGTCAATAAGTAAAAAATTTATTCAGCTTATCTAAACTACCAAGAAATGTTAGCAGTACTACCTCACTGAAACAGAAAATAGTGTGCGCACAACTGCAGCAAGTTCTGTAGGTTGAAGTTGAACCAGGAAGTTGATTTGTAAACTGTGATGGGCATTTACAATGAACAGATTGGGATAAAATCTTTTCTTCCAAATAAGTTTGGCAAACGCAGGGGTTTGTATAGAAGTTGTGTAATCATCTGACTGCTCAGAGTTTTTGTCCTTTTGGCTCTCCTTTTAGCAATGTCTCTGTGTTTCCAAAGTGCAGCATTAACTTGGTCTGTATAGTGTTATTATTACAAACAGAAATGATTTCCAAAACAATGCCAAATAATAATAATGCCTAAGTTGTATTAACTAATATATCATTGGATAATTATTTCAACTAATACATTAACTTGCAAACCACATGTACTGTTGTAGTCGGTCATTGTAGTTGTTTTTTTAAATGTGTAACTATGTTTCATATTTACATTTTTTTCCAAAGCGACTTACATTTCAGAAACAACATCAGAATCAGCTTTATTTGACAGACATGTGTACACATATGAGGAATTTGACTTAAGATTGTACATTGCTCTCGATGTGCATACTCATACAATAATACAATAAAAAAATCAGACATGGGCTAGAGTATTGAGAACGCATATATACACACTATAAACAAAAACAATATAGGCACATTGACAGACAGTGCAGTGAGCAGAGTGCAAAGGATGCAGAAGTAAATTATTCATTCATTATTATGTACATGTCGGAGATGGATGAGATATACAGGTACACATACACATACATGCATACACATGTACACAGTGCAATGGAGCATAGTGCAAAGGATGCTGAAATAAATAAGTATAATGTGCATGTGGATTTGGTATACAGTATATACAATATGACAATATATCAGTATGAACAGCTCTGAAATAGAGAATGATGAATAAGTAAATAAGTGGTAGTCCGTAAACAGGTTGCTGATTGGAGGCAGAGTTACTGGGTTATTGCACAGGATTGTTCCTGACACTGTGAGTCAGAAGTCAGCTGTTCATCAGAGTAATAAAGCATCAATACAGTAAGAGAGAGAAGACAGAAGTGACAATATATACTAATAAAAGCAGCAATAAATACTAGTAAGAGCTGTTAGCCCGTACAGTATCAATACCTAGGGGAAGAAGTAAGAATATCTTATAAACTGGAAATGTAGTGGAGTAAAAAAAGTACAATGTTTCCCTCTGAAATGTAGTAATAGAAGTATGCAGCAGCATAAAATAGAAATACTCAAGTAAAGTATCTCAGAACTGTACTTAAGCACAGTACTTGAGTAAATGTTTTCACCGCTGGTAAACACATCTTGTTCTTTCTCAAGTTTAAAGTCAGTTGCAACACATACAACCAGATTCTGTCAGAATATGCAGAAATATGTGTGTTCGGTTTAGCGCGCTCATTCCTGCATGTTCAAAGTAGCATCAGCTCCACTGAAGACAGAGCAGTTGACATCACAGACGCCTTGTAGTTACATAACTCGCTCTATATTTCCCTCTCTCTCTTATTCTGCCTCCATATTTCTCACCTCCTTTCTCT
>JAPMOB010235939.1:0-104854 GCA_029875015.1 Lepomis gibbosus
GACTAGTGGCAAAACTATTTAACAGACATGTCATGTGCTTTATAAGGAACAGATATAATAGAAATGGATATAAAAAGATGTTGGATATATTTCAAAAAGAGTGGTCTCACACTTTATTTATTGCTGACTGCCTTGTGAGTACAGAGACATATGCAAAAAATATTGTAGATTTGTGTTTGTGTTGATGTGCCTCTTTGACCTTTTTAGCAAATTCGATTGGCCCCAGCTGTTAACCAATGCTAAACCAATCAATTCATTGCAAATATTGTGGCAAATATCTTTGTATGTAGTTTTTATCAAATCATTTTGTTATAATAACTGATATATGTTTCACTATCCAATGGACACGTCTATAAAACAAAATGCACACGTCTATAAAACAAAGTGGGCAGCCCTACTCTCAATGTGCTTGTACTGTATGCTGCATGCCATGTGTTGTGTTGGTTGAGGTTCCCCTTGTCAGAATTGTCTTTTCCTCAGTGGTTCTGTTTGGACCATTCACCCCAGCAGGCCCAGTGCTGCACTACCAGCATGGCAGCAGTCCTCGGAGCAGTGTCTGAGAGCCTCCACAGCAGCCCTGTCCAGCACAACTCCACTGTCTGTGCCCCTGCCCCGGCCCCCGTGCGGCGGTCACCCCTCCAACAGGGTCCGGCAGTGCCCCTCCAGCACAGGCTGTGTCAGGATGACTGCATCAGGCCTGTCAGCCGCTTTCCCGTCAATGACTTGCCCTAGAAGGTCAATTAAAATGAAAACACAAATCTAGACTGAGATAGTGAAAATACTTTACAAATCACACATCTCTACCAACAAGGTGCTCTTTTTAATCTAAAATGCTTGGTTGCAACCATTCATGTGACTAGCATGTTATCTTATTCACAAATACACATCCTAGTACATGTATTAAGAGCCATAACAGAGTGTAATATGGTTATAATTGCAAAAGCCACTGATAGTGAGCCAGCCAGTGTGGTTTGTGATATGAACAGCCCCAGCTCCAAATGACTTACCACACTGCGGGTGAACTTCTCCAAGGAGGTGCGGCGGCCCTGTTCAGTGTCTGCTGGCTGCTGTTTTGGGAGGGGGAAGCAGGGTGAGTGTTTGGGTCAGGTACGGGTGTTGACGCGGTTCGGGGTGGGGTGGGGTGGGGTGATGTAGTTAGTGAGGGGGAAAAGGGGGTCAAGCATTGCAAAAATGAGGGCCGGGGACAATGTGGGAGTTGCATTTTTAGGCAATGCCGTGGGGTCAGTAGGCCAGCAGAAGGAGCAGTGTCCAAACGGAAAAGGGCAAAAAGGCTAGCATGAACAAAGGCAGCTGTGATTTGCTGGAAAGCTCCATATTACACAGTAACAGCTAAATGACTGTTTGTCTTACAAACTACACTGATAACCTAAAGGAGGTTGAAAAAATAAAACTAACAACATTCTCACTGCTACAACATTGGTATATTAGTCTGCATGTGTCAACCACTTATATACTTTGTGTCATATCTATGTTGGTAATCTCTATCGATAGCATGACTGTTGTTCCTCTTTCATACAGCAGTTTGTCCGTGTTTGGCATATGATGTCATGTTTTTCGAGACTGTTCACTTGACATTTTACATAATTTAGCAGTCTCTCTGCACCTGCGTCTTGAGCACAGTTGTTATGCCTTTTGGGGGCTCTATTAGTATCCCACGGCAGCCTCTAATTGGTTATCACCAGACCTCGTTAAGAGCTGCCAAATGCTGCCAAATGACTTTAACATGATCCACCAGTGTGTAGCATGTGTTATCAGATTACCTTAAAGTACAAGTCCTAAATGTTGAGCTGTTTTGAGTTGCTTTCCCCATGTTATAAAACCTAACTAACTAGTGTTGGCAGAAGTAGAAGCAGCAATACCACAGTGTAGAAATACGAGTATAAGTCATGCTTTCAAAATTTAAAGTACAGAAGTATCAGCATAAAAATATGCTTTAAGTACCAAAGGTAAAAGTAGTCATTATGCAGAATGGCCCATTTCAGAAGAATATATAAAAGAACTGCATTATAATTATTGTACATTAATGTGTAAGCAACACTAAAGTTGCAGCTGGTAAAGTTGGGGCTAATTTGAGCTACTTCATATATACTGTCAGGTAGCTTTTTCTATAATATTACATCACTCTTTCTCATAGTTGATTATATTTTGAATCTGCAAAGTAACTAATTAATAAATGCATTGGAGTGAAAAGTACAATGTTTGCCTCCAAAATGGAGTACAAGTATACTGCAGTCTAAATACCAAATTCCTGACAATATACATACAGTAAATATGAACGTGGGATGTTTTTAAAATCATAAAAAAAATCAATATGAGAAATGCAATAAGAGTAACAAATATTTGTAAAAAAAAGAGGTGATATAGGGATCACTGATTGCAGCTCACCTTCTTTCTTGCTAACAGGAGGTCTTGGTAGATGTTGGATCGCAAAAAGCGTGCATAGCTGTCACTTTTCATTAGCTTGAATATGTGCTCCTGCAACAGAAGGAAAAACTGATGAGTGTGTGTTGTCTGGGGGAGAACATGGACTCAAAAGGAAAAATAAAGACAACAAATAAAGGAGGTCTGATTATGGTAATGCTATGAGGAGGGGGCGATGCAAACTCAGCGTGCTGACATGAACGGTAGAGTCCTGTGAGACAGAGCTGAGTAATGTCCTGCCAGTGAGAGCCGTTCCACATCACACATCGTCAACCCACTTTGAACCAGAGGAATCCACGGTAAACCGACCGAACAACCTATTCATGGCATTACTCGCCTCATTAGGCCCTGGCACAAACACACTCCGTCATTCTTCTTCTCTCCTCTCTCTTTCTGTTCCTCCCTGCCCTCTCATTCAATCACTTGTGTAACACGAGTGGGGTGGAAGGGTTCAGTGTTTCTGTGGGCAAGTGGATGGTAGAGGAAATAAATGGCTGTAGTGTGTGTGTGTGTGTGTGTGTGTGTGGGTCCAAATCCATCTGAACTCAGTGAAATTACCTTAAATATAGACCTTATACATGCTTTTAAGGCTTTCAAGGAAAGTACTGTTATATATACAGTTATATAAATTATAATGAGGTACGGAGGAGGTGTTTTATTGAAAAAAATATATACATGAATTATTTTGTCACTCCTTTCTGTCTGAAGGTTACCTTTTATTTCCCACTAAATCCCTTTCTATGTAGCACTATAGAGGGCTGTATTGATGTGTACAGGCGCAGTTGTCTCGGTACTGCATGTGTCTGGTGTTCATTCAGACTTGTGCGAGCGTGTGTTCATGCGTGCGTGAACATGTATAGTCATGTGAATTCATCCATGAGGAAGAAACAGCACAGTCCACCTGAGCATCCTCGTAGCTGTATCGTCCGGGGTCTTTGAGATTCTGGCTGGTGCGCTCGTAGCTGTGAGAGTCCAAGTTGATGGAGCTCGGTGCTCCCTCAGCCAGAAACTCCTGCCAGATCTCCTGCGCCCTGGAGGGCACTTCCTGGAGCGGCCGCCGCTTCAGGTCCTGCACTGCTAACCAGAACCTACAACGGCATCATATCTAATTAAAACATCACAAAATTAAAACATACAGTGTACAAAACATTGGCTGTTCAGCCTGTTTTGTTACATTCATACTTACAGAGATGAACTATGAATATTTCTGCAATATGTAAACATACTTGTGAATTTCTACTTGATAGACTTGATAGCAGTTACAACATAATCATAGGTTTTACATCAAAAATTGTAATCAGAAAAATAACTATAGTTCAGTCAGCATAATGCTATGCTTCTTTGTTACATAACTGTGGAGTATCCGTGTGAAATGTAAGTAGAAGTATAGAGTAGTATAAAATGTAAATACTCAAGTAAAGTACCTCAAAACTGTACATGATATACTTTTGGTTACTTCATGTAATATTAATATCATTTGTGTATCCTAAAGTATTAAGGGGTTCTAATAGTTATCATAAAAACCTTAATATTAATTCAGAAAGATGTAAAAATCTAGATTGAACATCAACTCTGTTCTATTTTTGTTTAGTTATAATATCTGCAGCAACTGCATTATCATGCTAAAATATCCCACACGCCCTGCTGTACTGTAGAGGGACAGAAAAGTACTTGAACCCGCAATGATGAAGGTTTTTGGGGCTATAGAAAGCTGAAACAAAACACAACACACATATTCTCACCTTTGAAGTTTATCCTGCAAACTTGTTACCAAACATTTGCTCATTTACACATTAAGCAGATACGGAACAACATTTGCATTTATTTGGAATTATAATATTTCTGTTAACCTGATTAATTTAAGTCCAATTTTCACTCTATTTTAGCTCTGTTTCTGGCTTCCACCACTCCACTCTGTTCATTATAAAAATATTGATTATAGCCACTTTAAGAAAGGCATGAGGTACAATGACCGCCTCACCGCAGGTTCTCTGAGCTGAACTCTGACTCCAAAAACTTCAGAAACTGGTCTCGTCCTGCAGGATCTTTCAGCGCCTCCTCCAGAGAAAAGCCCCATTTCTTCACACGCTGCTGGCTGGGGTCACGACTGCTCAGAATAAAAACAGATTAGAAAAGGATAGAATAAAATAGGATAGAATAGAAACGAGCAGCTCATTGTTTACAAGTCATTTTCCCTCAGGGTCAGAACACAGTCAACCTTTGGGAATGCCAGCATTAGTTCTCATTTTAGACGAGATACGAACAGACAGATCTCTCCTAATTCAGGACAACAAATGTTCATCAGCACGGAGACCTTTACGCTCCACCTGACCTCAGCATTGGTCTAAAGCATTATGAGTCCCCAGTGAACTCTCAGTCCGCATCCCAACATGGCCCTTCCAGCCTCACCTTGCCTCCAAGTCCCAGAAGGAAGAGTCGTCGCTGAGCCATGGGTTGGAGGGCTCTGTGGCAGACACAAAGGGGTCATACTCCATGAACTGCTCCGCATAGCTCATCAGACTGTCGGCCACTTTGGAAACCTTCATGCAGTGTCTATCCAGCTGGACGTTCAAGAAGGTAATCTGATGGAGAAGGAGAGAGAGTAATGAGGAAGCTAAATAAGGAAACAGCCCATCAGTCTGCGTCCCTGACTGCCATTATGATGGATGGCTGAAGCAGACTGGTGCTAAAAACCTGTGGAAAAGACTGTCAGATCGTGAGTTACCTCCTTCTGAACGTCCTCTTTGGTGGGCTTCCTGATTGGCTGGGAGCTGATGTGGATGGGACTCGGCTGGCTCTGGCCATCATCTGGTACACCATAGACTGACTACAGAAGGTAAAAGGGGAGACGTGGTCAACCTTGTTTTGTTTTGGATGCCAGAGGGTTTTGATAAATCTTAACAGACCAATAGTGCAGTTTGATAAATGTCCGGTTGTGGGACCAGTAGCACAAATGAAGATACCAATGCCTCAGTACTGTGCTTGGGAATATGGGGTTTTAATGACCTGAAGATGAGTTTAGATTTAGGTTTGTATTTTCTTTTTTTAGAATAAATATATAGGTGTTTAGCTTTGATTTCAAACATTACAACAAAAATTACACAATAATTTTGTAAAAATTTGTAACCTTAGTAAATAAGTTATACACTTTGTATATTATAAAAATATATACTTTTTGTCAAATATTATTTTTACTTTATAACTAAACAAAAAAATGTATATAGAGACATTGTAATTTTATATATTTTTAAAAACACATTTTATAACAATTAAATAAGTAATTATTATTATATTATTATATAACTAAGCAATATATACAATAGTCAACATATATGTGCTATTTAAAAATTATAAACTAAACCAAATATGTATACAGATTATTTTCATTTTTGAACTTATTCATTTTTTTTATTAAATTTACATTTCAGAAAATATATTTTTTATGACTAAGCAAAAAATATACTTATCATTTACTGTGTAGAAGTAGGGAATACGGGAAAGTAAGGGGTTTTGAATTTCTGCCCTCCAGAATTATAGCCTGGCATTGTGGAAAAGGCTTGAAACATTTAGGGAGATAAATTTGTACAGAAAATGGCTAGTCAAAAAAATCTTCAGGGATGGGGAGTTGGGTTAATGGCTACGGCCGTTTGTGGGACGGTCTTGTGATGATAAGACGAAACCCATTGTTTAGATGATATTATTAACGTTTAGAAAGCTAAACTGTCGTGCATCACACCAGCTTTGTCTTCTCTCCTCACCTTTTTTACCCTGTGTGGGTTTTTCTCTCTTCGGCACTTGCGGATGTCCATCTCTGTGGTGTTGACACAGCCTGGCTGTGGGAGGCGGCAGGAGACAGAGTGTGTTTCTGGGTCAGATAACAGTGTTTCTCCAGAATGTATAGTCTGCGCCTGTCCTCGTCCTTGCACAATACAGTGCTGTTTTCTTTATTCAGCAATGCCACGCTCACAAAAGGCTTGTATGCAAAGTGACTGGCACCAAATCTGATTCTGCTATCAACAACAAAACATGGCTTTCAGCAGGTTGTGTTGCTGAATCTGCTGTTTTCAGGCTTTAAGTGCTAAAATTGTCTACCTACATAACAGTTGTTTTCTTTCTTTCTTCTTTGTTCATTGCCATGCTTAACACTGCATCTGACCCTCCTTTCTTTTCCTTTTCTTTTTTACATGACTTTAGTCCTAACTCACCACTGGCCGATGGACGTCCCAGAATGCCCTCTCCTGGCTGTCCAGGATCTTCCTCTCTGCCTTGTCTTTCTTCCTATCGATCCTGTGGACAGAGGAGACAGGCCACTCAGATATAGAGCAACTCAGAAATATCAGATCAAAGGATCAAACACGATATATCAGGCCCCAGAATTATCATACACTCTCACAAACACGCACACACACACACACACACACACACACACACACACACACACAGGCAGACATACATGTTAATACCACTGACAGGCCAGACTGGAGAGCAAAAAGCTGAAGAGTGTGGGTCTTAACCTGTCTGCTCGCCTCACTAAGCAATGTCTGGTTTTGCCGCTGGTGGGGCCAACTTCTTACATAACTGACATTTACTCATAGGCCCTTGCTAGGTATTGTTTACTCCCCAGATATAAGAAGACTTTCCATAACACTAACACTTGTACAAAACAGCGGTCAACAACGGCATGACTTTTAAGATTTTACAGACAAAAGACAAAGGTTCTTTCCTCACTGATTTGACATTAGTGCTGTGCTTGAGATATTAGTGGTGTGCTTACACATGCAAGCCACCAGATGGAGGTCTTACTAAGACATAGAGGTTAGGGAGAATTGTGTGCGTTTCATTCCATAGGGGAATACTTGGTATATTTAATGCATGTCACCCTCTAGTCAAAGAAGGTCTTAAAAACAGAGCATTGTTAATGAGAAAAGCATTGGGCCCACACCCAACAGACACTGAACACTGAAGAATCTTCTCTAACTTGGGGAAAGTATGAATGTAAAAACCTGATTTCATCAACATCTCTCTATCCCAGCAGCTCTCCTACTGTAAGTGTGTCACGTTAGAACAACACTTACATCAGTAGGTGTCATGTTCTGACTCACGTGTACATGCGCATACTCACTTGACTTGAGCTTCAGCTTGCATGAAGATAAACTCCCACTTCCTGGCGAAAGCCCTCTGCAGCCGGGCGAGGTTCTCCTGGAGGAACCAATCAGGCGTAGGGGAGACGGTTATTTGAATTCAAGGCCGTTAGATGATTACATTGTTCATTCAGTGTGATGGTGTGCCATAACTTTGGATTACCGCTGCTGAGATGAGACGACCTCTCACAAGCGTGTCCTGAACAAGTAACTAAACTGCTACTACCACACAGAATTTGAAGTTTCATGCATAACCTCTGTTTTGTATACAATATTATTTATTTAATCAGTGCAATTGTAACTTATCAGTGTAACTGTAACTAATCACTGTAATATTAAAGGAATTGTTTATTTTGGGAGAGTTAAATAAAGATACCTCAAAAGCCAGTTAGCTTAGCTTAGCATAAAGACTGGAAACATGGGGAAACAGCTAACCTGGCTCTTTCCAAAGTTAAAAAAATTTGCCTGTGCCAGATTGCTCAGTTCACAGTCTAAAAAATACATTGTGGTACAACATTGTGGTTTTAGTAAGGGTTATGTGCCGGACAATTTTTTGGTCAGGCCCAGTAACTTCCTGAAGTCTTCACCCTTATTTTGTAATATATTAACAAGATACTACATGTTAATTAGTGAGTTTTAAAGCTACTGCTATGCATATTTTTTTACCTTTGAACAAAGCCAGGCTAGCTTTTTTCCTTGTTTACAGTCTTTTTGCTAATCTCAGCTAACCGGCTGCTGACTATAGCCAGTTAGCTTAGCAAAAGACATATGTGAGAGTGGTATTAATCTTCCTATCTAACTCTTGGCAATAAAGCGAATAAATGCAATTCCCAACAAAAATATTCCCTAAATATTTTCCTGTTACCAGCTACAACTTTGTGTCAACTTTTGAAATTGTAAACTAATTTGGTTTATATGGCAAAAATTCTGCACGTTTTATTATCATCATCTGTAATTTTTTAGGCCAGCAGGGGATGGTTACCAACAAAGGTCGCGACTCATTCCACAAAACCATTGAGTGCTACATCACATGATACATTTTGCTTTACAAGCTCTTTGAGGCTCCATAATAAGCTCCATAAACATATAAAAGCTGCATACTAAATTGTGCGTCCTTAATAACGCAACCGAAACGAGTATCTGTCAAATTTACAGTACATGACCTCATTACAAAGAGAGAAAAAATTCTCAGTACCAACTAGTACGCATGTTAACAGTGGGAGCAATGAGGCCTGGAGGCATAAAGTGACCTGAATAGGAGAGAAAGGAAGTCTGCTGGACAATAGTTGCAGAGTAATTTAGAATATTAAAGTGCAGTGCATCACTATTGTGTAACAGCAAGAGATCAGCACTGCAGTAATGCCCCTCTTGAGACTGTATTGATTTGCTGACGGCAAGTGGGCCTATAGATACTTTTGTATATATTTTGGGGCCAGTGAATCACTGCGTTGTATTCTGCCAAATGGTTATCATGAAAAAGAAAAAAGACCTTTGATGGATTTATATAAAAGTCTGTAATTTGATAATGGCTTTTTGCTGGGAAGAATGGATCTTGGCATTTCAAGGCCCCAGAGGACACTGTTTCAGCTCTTTCGTGAAAGAAAACAGGAAATTCAGAGTGTCATCATATTATGATATCACTGAACTGAGAGCTTCCTGGCAATTGCTAAACCAAAATGACAGTGTACTTACAGCTTCATAGTCAGCTAGCTCGAGCCTGGCCTTATTCTGCATGGTACGCTTGCACAGGTAAATGGCTGAAGGGGGAAAGAGAGACAGAGTGCGATATGAAGACATTTTTTGACTGCAAGTCTAAATTCTAAATTCTTTCCTACTTTATTTTTTAGCTTATATGTATGTGTATATATGTTTCTAACAGCAACATGCTAATTCTTCTGTATATGTAAATTGTTTTTATTTCACACCTGCTTTGGCAACATCTGTTTCCCCTGCCTATAAAGCCTCTTTGAATTGAAAACCAATTGAAAGCAATAGAGTTTGTCAGATGGGTTATCTGCTTTGTAACTACAAAATAAAAATGCAATATCTCCAATGGATAGTGCTCTTTTTTTCCTGAGGTCTCAGCTGTGTGAACCAACACTAATGAATGGAGCAGGCAGGCATGTGTTGTCTTCTGAAATAACAAGCCTTGAGTGAATGTCATGCAGAGAGACGTGGAGATGTGCTCATATGAACGACAGTCCCTTTATTTTGTTCATGCTAATCTTGTCCCGCAGCATTCTCAAGGCCAGATACATTACAAGGGACGGCCCTGTGGATCGATACTCGGTGAGTGTCAACAACAGATCAACAGTATGAGTTTAGTTTCAGATCTGGAGGAAGAGAGATGGCCCAAGGCATTAGCGAGACTTTGCTGGTTTGGACAAAGAGGCAAAATCTGAGAGACGGCATGTGACTCACCATAGTCTGTGTTCTCAGGCTCCCAACAGTTTGACGGCCAGAAGTATGGAGACTGATGAAAACAGAAGGGGGTGGAACAGAAACAGATTTTGTTTATTTACTCATATAATCAGCATTACATTATTTTCTAGATAAACAATAATAATCTACAATATGAATGTGGGAATCTCATGTCTCCGACCAGCCACGCTCCCACTGCACTTCCACGCAAAATGAAAAGACGACTCTTTGATGATCATCATTGATGTCCGTATGCTGTACAAAACTATCTGGGGAGCAATGGTAGCTATATTCTCTCTATCCATAGTTTAATGTCTATTGCAAATGATATCACACACATTCAAAGTTACTTCCCAAGTCCATTAATAATAGATCGCTCACATCTATCATGCATTCTTAATAAGAGGGCAGAATTAGAAATTGGTGGTAGACATATTTCATTTCCACTATTACTCATAACGGTTATTAGCCTAAGAGCAAAAGGCTGATTCTGATAAATGTGCTTGTTTGAGGGAAATGAACAGAAAGGTTAACATGCTGTCTTTCAGCATTATAATTGTCATTTTAACTCAAAAGATGATCTAGACTTCACTGCATGCTCAAAACTGCAAATTTGTGACAAACAACAGAAGACAGTTGTCATTAAATTTGGGTCTTCTACCAGGATAGTATTTATTTATAGACCAGCAAACAAACATCCGCCTGTCACTAATCCTTACACCGCAGCAATGTGGTCTGGCCAATACATTTCAAATGCACGGTGGACTCTTTTTAGATGTTCTGATGACGTGGGCCTGTTGCATCACAACATCAGAGGGAATATTTTTAGCCCCCGCTGAATGAGCAAGTGTGACACACGCTGTCCTCCCTGCACAGGCACAATAATGGCTTTTAATCTTGAGCAATAGAGGTGAAGATAAATGCATTTGGAGTTAGATTGAGGGGGAGGAGCAGGCGGGTGACAGTGAAAAGCGCAGAGCCAGCGTGCAGCCAGCGCCAGCGCTTCCCATAGCCGGATTAAGATGCTAATGGTCACAGAAATGAATCATTGCGGAGCCGTCAAAGGAACCTGTCAAAGTTCATGCTGGATCAGATGGAGCAGAGAAAAAAACACCCCTCTGACAAGCTGTATGGCTTGCCTGAAGGCACTGTTCTGCGGCTCACCTCCTGTTCTGATGCAGCGTCCAGCAGGGATATACTGTATCGACCTTGGTGTGATGAGTAATAGGCTTAGCAAGGATTGCACTCATTAGCATCACACAATAAACTATCCCTCTGATATACTACCATCATCTTATTATTCTATACTCAAAGGCCTCCTAACACATATCTTTCTGTACCTGAAAGCGATAAAGGGTTCCGTCATCTTTAAGTGTCAGGACGTGGTCAGAGATGGGGAAGATGTAGCCATGGGCAGCGATCAGACTCCCAAGGTGGATGGCTTCAGCTGTTGACATGAGGGAAGGCACAGAGACGGGAGGGGGGCATGATTCAAAATTGCCTTTCTCTTCAATTGAGCTCTTTTGTGCTTACATGTAACGACAGATTGCTCAGCAGGCATACCTGGATCCTCAATGGAGAGGTTTTTCATCAGCCACTGAACTATATCTGCCCCTGGTATTCAGAGAAGGACATTAGTTAGAAGTGACACACAGTTTCACATCTGCAATCCTGTAGACAAAGGTGAAATCCACAACCACTAATGAGCTTTGGGGAAGACTTTGTGATTTGTCTCTGTGGGTCAAGGGAATAGGTGTCTAAATATAACATAAGTCCTTTCTCTCTCTGTGCTCCTGGACAGCACAAAATTTGGCTCGGACTTTGTGCTTGGCAGAGGCTGCTGAGAGAGATGGTGAGAGCATCGGCCCTGGGGGACCCATGTGAAGGAGTGACTCAGAGAACAACCTCTGGGAGAGCGGGCAACCTCCTCGTCCAATACTGGTGACTCATTTCATACACAAACGCATGAAGGAGTACAGTGCATGCATACACACAGAGGGACACAGACAGAAATGAGAAAGAGAAAAGCAGCTTTTCTGCGGTTTCACACCACAGGCAGCTTCCACAGTGGCTGCGGTCTTACTGGCAAAGACATCATCTGCCTCCAAACATAGTAGCAGAAATTTAAATGAGCCCAAAAGGTTATATTTGCTTTAATGATTCTGACTCATAGGTTTTCTCTAAGTCCGCTCGCTGGGTGAGACAACAACCCCCCCACACACACCACACAAAATTATCAGCAGCACGTCAAGGACCTTAAGGAAGCAACACACAAGGACAAATCACACACAGCCATGTACAGTAAACAAGCATGTACACGCACATATGCGCACACACAAATACTAACCTGATACTACACTGGGGATCTTGGAGAGGAAGCTTTTAACAGTCCGGATGGCCACACCGCCTGCCTTCTCATCTTGGATTCGAGTAACTATGTCTTCAATCTGTTGGGAGGCCAGAGGGAGATTGTGTTAAAGGTTCAAATATAAAAAACGCAAATTATATTATTTTCTACAGCAGGCATTTGAAACAACACAGTTGGGGTTATTTTTCTTTTTTCTGGACATAAAATTCATCACTGTGATAGAAAAGACAAACATCCAATGTAAGACCTTTTTTGTATTCTCAGCCATCCAGAGTAGATTAGACTTGAGTCAGAGGTTCAATAGTTTGCGGAACACATTTGCATAGTAATGTAGCTGCACATTTGGAAGATTTACAGTATTTAGCTGTAAGAAGGGCCTCTGTAACACGCGTTGGTCAATTGAAAAGGGCTGTCACAGCTATTCCCCAGAGGAAGAGATAAACATCACACCTCCGACACAGCCAGAGCCAAAACACATCACACATCAGCAGCCTAAAATTAGGCCCAGCACGACACAGCTCGCCATCAGACACTACACAAGGGAGAGCGCACATGCGAACATTCAGTCACTCAAGGATTTGGACACACATACAGAAATCTATACATAGAGTCCTAAATGCGCAAACATGTTATTTACTTTAAAAAAAACAGTCCCTGAACAGTTTCTTTATAAGCATAAGTGGTCACCTCACAACCTGTATTCATGTCCTCTGTTGCCTCATGGATTCTCACCAGAAATCAATCTATATCTACAAAAAGATCCTGATTTGCACCCTTGGCTGTATTGTCAGCAGCCAACCCTTTGCAATACAGTAGCTGCTAAGGTCGCTGTGCAGGCTATTAAATTCTTTATGACTCCCTAAGCATCTGTCTGGTAACTAAGCACACTCATATGCCCGCACACATACACACATGCATATGCACACAAGCACACATACTGCTACAGTATGACAAAGCTGATTAGGTGAATTTAGAGGGTTCAACTCATGGGCTCTACACATTCCGAATTTAAAGAAGCCTTTTCAGTTGCCTCCTCATCCCACCCAATTCACAGTTGATCACAGACACACTGCATTATGCTGTGCTCCAGTTTGGGCCATTCCAGGATACAGCTCAGGACCCTCTCTCCCACTTCTCTCTTTCTTCCTTCCTCCACTGTTCATTCATCATTTAACACAGCATATCTGAGTGAACTCCCACCACTATAGCAGGCAGACAGGCTCTAAAACACTGAAGTTAAGTACTGTTTATGCTTATGATATACATTTGTTTTCAGTTTTAAGCCTAAAGATATAGGAATGGCAGTGTTGAAATATTTCAACAGCTATTGCATGGATTGCCATTAGATATGGTAGACATTCATGTCCTCCACAGGACATGACCCCATAGCAGCATCAGGTCAAAATTTGAATATCTTCAATTCTCAACGCATGCAAAACTAACGACATTCCCATCAGGTTCAGCGGTAGCCTACATTGTGTTTAGTTCTACTATGTTAGTATGCTAACACACTAAACTAAGATGGTGTGCATGGTTAACATTGTACATGCTAAACATTAGCATATTAGCATTGTCACCGTGAGATTGTTAGCATGCTGACGTTAGCATTTAACAAAAATAAATAGTAGGCTACAGCCTCACAGAGCTGCTGGCGTAGCTGTAGACTCAGACGTTTTGTATACAGTATTGTATATGTTTTCTGACAGAAGACTAATGTGCATTGAACAATACTTAATACAATACTAATTAACATTTATTTATTTACATTTATGCAATTCTCTGGTTTTAATGTGCTAATAGATACAGTATGCTGGATTTCACCACTATTTTCGGCATCCGTTGGGGGTTCAAGTCTTTGTTTAAAATATGTGTTTTACGTCAAAGACATAATATATGTCCTCTACCCATTGAAACTTAATTCTGCAATATTTTGTGGCCTTAAAGTGATTGTCTACTAAAAATCTACAATATCTTTTAGAAACGTGGAAAGTAGGGTGAAGCAGCATGCTACGGGACATTTACTCAACCTCCATTACAATCAAAGGTAATTTTCCTCCCTGGCAAAGTATTAAATGGATGATTCATATTGTACACGCGCCCCATAAATCTACAACAAAACACGCAGATGTATGTGGATATGGATTTAATATATTATGCAGAGCAGAGAGGAGGGGGAAGAGCACTACGTGGTAAGACAATTACCAATCTCTCACCATAAGCTTGAGAGAGTGTCTTGGCATGAATTATTGAACATCCACAAGGGAGAATTACTGCCTCAACTCTTGTTGATAAATCTCTTACAGGAGGGGATGCATCTGCCCTCTGTGTTGTGAACAGAGCCTTTAGTATTTTAGGCTTGCTTTCGCCTACATGTAAGCAGAGACAGTTTTACATGAGCACAATCAGGGGCACAGCAGATTAGCACTGACGCATCATAAAATTTTCCTTTGAAGACAAACCTTCCATGCAAAACAACAGGAAAAAAGCATTGAAAGCAGCTCTGTTCGATCCAGCTCTGAAGGACTACCCAAATCCTCTGAGACACAACAACATGGAAAGGATTAAGTCTTTTTGTTCTCACATCATAATGGACTTTTGACTGGGTATAGCAGGGTAGAAAGACAGACTCATTATGTTCCTATATGATGGCAGCAGACAAGAAGTACTTTGGCACCGCTACAGAAAGTACACATCATATCTCCTGAATGTACAAGCTAATGGTGTTTGCAGCTTGGTGTGGAGGGTTTTTGAGAGCTGAAAATTGCTTCTGGCATGCGATAACAGCACTTTGCCCCTCGTCACCGGGCTCTATAAATGATTATCAGGAGAACACTTGTGTATCTTGCCACCGTATGTTTGCATTTGCTGCACACATGTGTGCAAATTTGTACCGATACGTGGCTGTGTGTTTGTTTGTGTGTGTGTGTGTGTAGGTGTGTGTGTGTGGGGTCATTTGTCCATCTTATCTTTTATGGTTCTGAGAGCGGCACTAGCACCCTGTATGGCCTCTGAATGTGAGGGAGCGGCTAGAGGTGAAGCAGGACAATAACAACACCAGTAAATAAAAAGCATTTACTCCACATTAATGTCAGGACAAGCCTGTACACTCTACTGTCTAATACAGGGGTTCTTAAGTTTTCTGGCAGTCTGAACTCCCCCGCCGGCCTGGATCACACAGAATGCGTTTTTTTTGCAGTCTGTTTTGTCCCAACCCCTAGGTTAAGAACCACTGGTCTAATACATGATGGCACTACCTCCTGTTACATGGTTTTGTAATTGGAACTTAATGAAGTGAAATAAATAACAGTGAAGTAAACGCAATGACAGGCAGCCTGTAACTATGGAAACATTAATTTCTACCACTAATTGAAACACTGTGCCCTTTTTCCAAAAATGGCCAGAGATGAAGCTATTAAAAACTGGCCCAGTCTTCAAAAATGAGACAGCTGCTGCTAAAAGATGTATCAGGCGGTAATAGGGCCATTAATGATTCAGTAGACATCAGCGGGCTCAGGCACACGTGTCAATGTTGAAAGACATTCGGGTCTGTGAGGAAAACGACGGACATCCAGGTGACAAGCAAAAAGATACATTTCTGTTCTGGAGGTAATTATGACGTGTCGCTGAGAGCTGGATGAAGATGAAATACTGGTGAGGCTTTGAAAAGTTTTCAAGTTTGCCAAGTCATTCTCAAACACCTAAAGCAATGTAATCTTCTTCTAGTGTGTACATAGAGTACTTCCCAGGATTCAGTTGTGTTTTAAATGTACTCAAAAGCCATTTATTAGCGGAACACAAAAACCAAAAAACTTGTATTTACTCTTCTTTCTAATGATTTCAGTGTGAAAATCCTACTCCATAATCAAAGAACAGAACATAACAACAACACAACCGTATTTTAAATGTATTAGGTTTTATTAGGATTTATTATATTATGCATAATGCTTTTAGAAATGAGATCAGCTGGCAGGATTTTACTGCTCAGTGGAAATACAGCAGCAACATGACATAATGTTCCTAATATTACAGAACAAGGCCTGCGCTCTCTTCTTATTCCTCTGTTTGTTTTAATCTGGAGAGAAAATAATAGCCCCAAGTATTAGGAGAGGATTTAACTAAGTCTTAAATACCATAGTGATGTCTCAGATATTTTTCAGTTATATAAAATAATCAATACCTCACCAGGATTCTCTGCAGTTCCTGCACTGTTATCCACAAGAGTTCGATAAACTATGAATGAATCTTGACTTAGTAACCTTTAACAACAAATGGTAATAATAGTAGTAAATGATTTTTAATCATCTGACCTCAGCACAGACTCTGTAAATAATCATAGTTGAATGACTTTAACAGAAGTTTGGAGCATTGCCAGGGCAGCTGGAAATGTGTATTAGGAATTTTTCCTGTTTCAAAAGGGTCAGAGAAAAATTAATTTACAATGAGATTTGACTTTTGT
Organism: Lepomis gibbosus; assembly: GCA_029875015.1. Lineage (NCBI taxonomy): Eukaryota > Metazoa > Chordata > Actinopteri > Centrarchiformes > Centrarchidae > Lepomis > Lepomis gibbosus. The sequence continues at coordinate 16,829 of JAPMOB010235939.1, forward strand.
CTTATGTCAGATGTAACAGAGGCTATCGTTATTGCAGTCCCGAAACAGGAGTTCCCGCTTCACATAGAATCCTCTCCGCTGTAGCTCCTTGATTCCATTCCATCATCTAAAGTCAAGACCACACTGGTCTCCACACTGACCATGGATATATCCTCGGACATTGAACACAAAAGAAATTTAAACACACTAGAAGTACGCAAAAATGATGTGCCACAATGCGGAAACAATTAAGACTACCACTTTGGCCTTCTCATAAACCAGTTGTGCAGAATCCCTGTCTACTCAAGTAGAACGTATGTCTAGCTGGAGGCATTATGCTAATCCAAATCCTGGACTTTATGTGTTTGTGTTCATGTGTTTTTGGCTTGGAGAAACAACAGTTTTCTTTAGAAGACCTGATGCTGCTACTGCATTGTGCCTTTGTCTTACAGTATATCTGCTGCTTTACCTTTTAATTTGCCTTAAGTCAGCTGCTGTGTAAATTAGCCTGTGTGAAATTCCTCAATCATGTGAACTGCTTTTTATACTTTTAATAAATCCCTTGCCTTAAAGCTCTGCTAAATTGCGCACTTTTGTATATTTTTTGATATTGCTGACTGCTGCAGGGTGTACCTTCAACTATGTTCCTTCACAGTGAGCGGCTGTGGCTGTAATGAGCTGGCTCATAGAACAGTAGCCTTCCCAATGCCTGTTTTCACTCAAGTGTGTGTTGTCATATTTATGTTCCCAGACATTTGTGGGCTAGTAGGACACCACTACCATACTGACCTCTCTTAACAGTTGGCCTGCAGCCTTCCTTTGTCTCTCGTGTGTACTTCTTTTGAAAGTATTTGTGTTTTTTTCAAATGTACTTTTAGAGAAAGCGAAATGGAATGCACAGTATGTATGGACATATTTTTTCCTATATTTTTTTACTATTTATCTTAAAAGAACTATAAATTCCAGTTTTTCTGGCTAAGACTGTGCATTCCCATGATTCAGCTGCCATGACGAAGTGAGGGATAAAAGTGTAAAAACTGACAGCTTTTTCTTTTTAATTCTTCTTTAAGATATTCATCAAAAGGACACACCATTTGACTTTGCATGTTTATTTATTTCAAACAGATTATTACGTGGATAAAAAATTATCCAATACTGTCAAATACATGTCATTCATTGGATGTAGCCCCGAAAAAATGGCTTTTGCACTTTTTTTATGAAGGCAGCAACGTAACAAACACAACAACAGGGTGCAGGATGAGACAAGTGTGGGGACAAGTTAGCAGACAGAAAGCAATGGACTTCGCAAGACAGGTTTCACAACTTGGATTTATTTTTTTGATAAGCGGTTTTGAATCTTTTGATCGGTGGACCCTTACAGACTAAAGGAATAAATAATCAAGGAATGGACGCATTCGGACTTAAGCACTGCAAAGTTAACTTGAGTTGGCACTTTTTTGCCTTTTCATCTCTTGTACCATGCATGTTACACTGGTAAATCTATAATAATTAGACTTTGGGGCATGTTGTTTTCGTTAATTGAACTGAACTATCTAAGGATGTGTAGCATGTTCATATTCACAAATTGATATATGTTTAAACATTACTAGGCTATTTGTATTAACAATCTAAGCAGCTTAGAAGCAGCTAAAGCAGGCGACCCATTGGGATTTAAGAGGTTTTATACATCCAGAGAATTTCTATAAAAACCAGACCAGGCGTTTAATGGGGACCTGCATTTATTTGTCAAAATGTGTTGCCACCCCAGGTCTATGGAGGACAGATCCTGACATAAAGGGAAATAAATAGAGAAATAAATAAATGCTCAATAAATAAATAAACATCTGATTAAATGCACAAAAATACAGTAAATAAATAAATGAAGCCAGTAATTAAATTGTACGAGACATGTCTCTTTTAATTAGCTTCTTTATTTATTCTCCTTTGTAATAATTACCTTATTTATTTATGGTCAGTTAATAATAATAAGCTTTATTTTTTAATCACTTATTTTTAAATGTATATATTTATGTGTGTTTTATTATTTCCATTTGTTTTATTATTCCTTTGCATTTCTACGCTATTTATTTCCCCAGTGGTATTTATTTTTGTCTGTCCTTTTTACATTTCTGTATGCATTTCTGCCTCATTATGCAAATGAAGAGGGGCTGTGTCTCAAGGGGTGAACTTCTCGCCTATTGGTGGACCAGTCAGATGACAGATGTCGATTCTACATGCACACAAGAGATGACTTCCTTTAGTGAACTGAAGGGATTAGCAACTCTATTTGAGGACAATATCACATTTGAGTTCAGATTAACGCTGACTACATAAAGATTTGAAATTAAGCATTTTTACTGTATCGATTTTGAGATTGAAGTACTGCAGTTATACATTGAAATACCTTCCTTTCTGATAGGAATTCTTGTTGAAGTGCTGTAAAAACACATTTCTCCTTAAATATGGATTTGAGTTGTGGACAACTAGGGCCACATAAATTAAAAATAAAACATTTCACTGCAGTGGTGCAGTGGTTAGCACTGTCGCCTCACAGCAACAAGGTCGTGGGTTCGAACCCCGGTTGCCCCAGGCCTTTCTGTGTGGAGTTTGCATGTGCTCCAGCTTCCTCCCACTGTCCAAAGACATGCAGACTCCTAAAATTGTCCTTAGGTGTGAGTGGTTGTTCGTCCTGCGATGGAGTGCTGACCTGTCCAGAGTGGACCGCACCTTTAACCCCCCTGCGACCCTGTATGTAGGTAAGCGGTTGACGAAGGATGGATGATGGACATTTCACTGCCTCAATCAGCTATAACACAAGGATTAGGCTGCATACTGTACAGTATTTGTGGACAGGTACATCCTGGAGTTCAGTGACAATTAATGAACATTGAACAGTGATCATCATAAGATAGGTTGCCATCTATCAGTTCATCCTCAAAGACACCTTTGGATGTAAAGGCAACTACTTTACCATTAATGAAAACTTAACTCATTCACAACCATGTGATTCAGATGTCACATTTTTTTAGGTAATAGTTAATCCAGAATAAAGAGTAGTGGCACTGGGTCTGAAAATATGCAATTAATATAACTGTTTACAACAAATACAACTCATGTTCTCTCCTTTTGGTTTGCAATATGCAAATATTAAGCTTAAAATTCTGGGTACCTACTAGTTAGAGTGATGATGTCATTGTTTAATGATGTCTATAAATAATGACATCATCTGGCAACAATTAATTGTTTAGTTTTAATTCTTTCTTTAAATCAATAGTGATGTGCTTCCAAAATAGTAAAGTAATTTCAATAAATACAAATGATTTTGTTCCAGGATTTTTTATGTATTTCTTTTACTTCATTGCGGGAAACGGGTCTATTCTTAGTTCATCCTCCGCTGCAGCACCTAATAAAGCCCATTTAATACCATCGGTCACAATAGTGAGTGTAAAAATGTTTTCATTTAGGCAGGCTGGAGCAGAAAACAAATTACCTTTCTCGAGTTATAAAGTATTGTACTAATGTCACATATGTGTATGAAGGTGGATCAAACACAGCTAATCTTAAATGTTAAATTAGAGAGGAGCCTAGTAGGCCTATTTATTTTCATTCTTTACACACAAGATGAATAAGCTATGCAGACAGTTGTTATCCTGTAGTTACACAGTAATACTAGGGGATTGGGGTACTGTTATCCCACGCTCTATCACACAGTAACGATATGTACTGTTCTCCCATTCTTCCTCTGTATCTATCTGTACATAAACAGCAATGTAAGGGGGAATATAAAATTAATTTATTCTATTGTTTTCGGGTTATCTTCTTTGTTGCTCTTCTTCTTCTCTTCTTGTCCTCTGACAAATAGTCTATGGTTATATCCACCGCATGCTGCCTCCTCTGTCTTCTGTGATAGACATAAAAGAAGGTGACTAGCCTACATTAAATCATTTCAACTGGTGCAGTAAAGTAACTTTAAATTGAATCCATTACCAAACATAAAATATGGCTTAATTGCCATCACATTTAACAGATGCATAAAATAATACCTGTCAAGATTACTTTATTTGTTAGTTACCATTACTAGCTTAAGAACTTTAGCCTATATGGCATTAACACTACATAAATTAGTCTAGTGGCTAGCAGACTTTCCCTCTCCTCATAGCTTTACAAATTACATGTATTATTCATAGTATTTCTTAATCACCGCTGGTTAAGTCACCGCATCTCCCAACACAACACCACGGCTGAATTTTCACCCTGACAGTACGTTGAAACCATAGACTGTATATAAGAGCTGATAGCAGAGCAACAAGCTGCTCCGCGTCGGATCATTTACCTTAAAGGCTGGAATACCTTTAAGGTAAATGATCCAATCTGGAGTGCCTAATCCACCTAAAACGGTTTCTTTATGTAGGCCTATGCTTCGGCAGCTGGTGTGTATTTCTTGTATGTAAAGTATGTAGGCTATGTAAATGTAATGTAACCGTAGGTAAGGACACGTGGGAGATAAATTACTGAAATAAATACTGATAACATATTTTGGGCGGTTTTGTGTGTGTTTTGGCGGTTTTTTAACAGTTTTTGGGGTGAAATTCATGAACAGGATCTGGCAACACTGACTCCAGATTTAGCTGCACCTAGCTGACCACGTGGTTCTCACAAACAACGGCTCACTTTCCTGCAGTTTTGTCCATGTATGTCGCTAAATGAAAACTCTGTAGGTCAGAGCGTCCAAAAAGAAGGAAGACATAGCTGTTAGTATTGTCTTTAAATAGAGTTGCTAAACACTTCCGTTCACTGAAGGAAGTCATCTCTTGTGACTGTGTGAGGAGCAAGCTTGTTGATATGTGCAGGTGAGCTCTGCCATCTGACTGGTCCACCAATAGGACCAGCTTTGGATAATAAGGCAGAAATGCACAGAGAAAATATTTTTTGTGAATTGAATCAGATGTTTATTTATTTATTCAACATTTATTTATTTCTGTATTTATTTCCCTTCATGTCAGGATCCATCCTCCATACCGGCCAGTAAATGTGGTAGAGGGCTATTTGGGACTCAGCTATTAATTGAAGTTTTACCGTATTGATTGCACAAATTCTGTCCTGGGCTGTAACTTGTTGGATGATGTATTAAGAACTTCTCCAAAGTACACATCCTGTCACACAATACTTTCTCAAGTGCCATTTTGACCTCTGCGCCATACTGGGTGCATAATTAAGTAAGTTCCAGCTGGTGTGTGCCACCTTGGGGAACGAGGTGAGAATAAAGCCTGCTGGACGCCCTCCTCCCTCGCCACCCCCTCTTCGTCTTTCCTCCCCTCTGCCACCGCCATCCAACTCTCTTAGCATGCCAAGTCATGATGAGGGAGCTGTGAGAGCTTCTCTGCTGGAACTGACACAGTGGGGAGAAACGCTGACAGCCACACAAGGAGCAACACCGCGGACTGGAAAAGCCCTGCCAGCCCAAGTGGTGATGGTTGGAAACTTATTTTGCTTTGGAGATGTGTGAATGCATCACATTTGCACACACTCGATCACACACTGACACGTCCCTATTGTCATGACAGTATGAACATGTGCACAAAAACAGTTTTTTGAAAGCTCATGGCCATTCTCATCAGATCACCTGCTACGTCTAATATTGCATTTCAGCGAGGCACCAACTATGTACTGTTCTGAGAGAGACGTATCCACTGATCCATTTCTACTCCAAATTGCCTCCATCTCCACGGGAATGCCCTGCAGGGAAAGGCTTTTCTTTCCTGCAATAAACAACTGTTTTCCCAACAGACCCTGCAGCTGAAAAAAAAAGCTTTTTACACTCCAGTGAAGGAACTCCAATACCTTCCATATGTAATCCCTGTAATCATTAGTGGTTATGGATTGTAAATGCACTACAATTAATTGTTTGAACGTGGAGAAAAGGCGTCCTATTCACTCAAATCTGGGCTCTCTGGGTTACATCAGTTTGAGAAAAGCTTGCTGATGGTTGAACGAACGCTCAAGCCCGTCTTTGTTTTGTTCTGCTAAATGGCTTCTTCCGGTTTTCTTAAGGATGAAGTAACTCGTTAAGAGCATTAGGAAGACATCCTTTTCTCCTGTCAGTAAACATCTAAACAAGCCACTGCAGCGATTATGATTTATTCCCGTGAACAAGCCTCTGCAACTACGTCCCCATTTTCTGTCACATTCTGTCCTCAAGTCAGGTGTTGCCCTGTGGATTCATGTGGAATTTAATCACATACCAGACATTAACAATGTCTTTATCTCAAGTAGCCATTACTTAATAGAGACCCTGTCCTGACAAAGAGGCCCAGAGGTACAAGACTGTGCAAAGAGTCCAATTAGCCACTGCTTGATTGCCCACCCAGCTCGAAATACACTCAAATCCAGAAGTGTCCAACGGCAGTGCTGCACCCTAGTTTGAAGACACCAGACACATGTGTTGGGACAGAGAGTGTTGATGAGGATGTTTATCACTTGTTTGGGCCAGTTGAGGATTGGAGATTTTGGAGATGGGAAGGGTGTGTGTGAGTGTGTGCGTGTGTGTGTGTGTGTGTTAGCTTCGATCCTCCGTCTCCATGGCAACACAGTAGAAAGAGGAGCTAAGCAATAAAAAGTTTGTCAAGTTCGGCTCCAGCATGGGCAGGAGGCCAGCCTGACTAAATGACAATTGCAGATTGAGCTCTTTGGACCGAAGGGATAATCTTGTTGTCTGTGGTTTCCGACTCTCTCTATTTCTTTTAAAGAGGAACTAATAAGTTCCTTTTATGCTCCTCCAAGTCAAAAAGACATACTTTAAATCAAAGCATTGGAGTTGGCAAAATTCTTGTAAGCAAAATGCAGATGGCCATACTCAGGAGAATATAAGCCTTCCCACAAACCAGTGTGACTCATCAGGTCACCTTTCTGTTGAGACTCAAGGAGGACAGAAAAAGATCATCTCCCCTCTTGTAAATGTCTGTTGTTAGATACTCCACGGGTTGCTAAGGGCTTGAGTGCAGGGAAAACAGGAGTCTGCTGTCCCTCTGAATAGATAGTCCACTCTAAAACAAAGTGCCCTGTGCAGATACAGGAGCTATTTTTTTGAAAGAGTCTGAAATGAAGGCCATCAGAAACCACACATTCGACTGGCTGCTTTTATAAGCTTTTTTACTCTGCTGTCGGTTTTCTCATCACCGTGCTGCTGTTATGACATGTCAAAAATGAGCCGCAGCTATAACAAGCCACAAAAGGTCATTTCCTTTGGAGAGAGAGAATCACATTACCTGCAGTTTCACTCCTCCTCTAGAAGATTTACCTTAGAGATAATTTACTAACAGCAATTTACATGCAGGGGGGCTACTTTCACTGCAAACACCTCTCACACCAGCTGCATTTTGAGTGCCTGTGGGACTCTGTAAAGGTTCAGATCCTAATAGTGTTCAGAATCCTCACAGCCACTACTAGACTGAAAGAAAAGCAAATGAAGGCGATTTGCATGTGGAGTAATGAAAAAAAACAACGGAGTTAGAGGTGGGATGCGACAGCTCGACGTGGAGAAAGCTAACAGATTGTACCAGGCGAAAGCATCTGCTGCTATCTGCCTGATTGTCAGTTTCAAAGTTCTTTTCAGCGAGGGTTTTCTATCATTTATCTGCTTTTTTGGGGGGTGGGGNNNCTCTCAGTCACCTGAGAAAACTGCGTCTCGCCTCTAAGTCACAGTGTGTTCACTGTTACGCAAGACAGAGGTAAGCTGCAAAAATTTAAAAGTGGAAATCAACAGTGGTGTGACATGGACGGGTGAGAGGCAGGATAACACTGTTCTATTTTTAAGCATGTGGGTGAGGATGTCCCTATGGGAGGCCTCAGACTGGGCACAATTCTTTCTGCTGCTGCCAATTTAGAAGCTCAGTGGCTCGTGGAAGCTTCTCTTACACACTGTTGCTGTCTGTATGAAAGAGGTGATACTTGATGTGAGTTCAGTTTAAATCTTTCCCAATTTCTTGATGGATATATATCTTTATTTGGGCTTCCTATCTGGGGCACTGCATCAGCTGATCATGTCATATTATCTGCAGCAGATTGGTTTGAGGCGGCAAAACCTCAGGACCATCTGTGTATCTTTGATGTTGGCGTCGTCCCCTGACACGCTACTCCTGCCGGTCCCTTTCCTTAAGGCCTGGTGGTAATTGGGTTACAGAGCGAGAGGAAAGAGGAGGCGTTATCAAGCCCGGGTCTGCCTCGTCCCCTCCCTGGGCCCACAAGCCTGTTCTTGATGTCTGACACACAGGAGACAAAATCTCTCATCGCAGAGTTTACTCATCTCTGTGGAATGGAGAGGAGAGCTTCAGGAGTCGACAAAATATCACTCCTTCATTTCAATATCTACACCAGATCCTATTTCATATTGCAATACAGAGTCAAAACTAGTCATTCCCCTTGCACTCTAATCAATGTGTCCTTCTATTGAAGCGTTCATGCATGACATTTGATAGGGTTGTTGCAACCCCAAACGACATGGAGCCAGCATCCGAGGTGGTTACTTGAGATGACAAGACGCGTTCTCGAGTAACAGTAAAATGCAAGTGGTGGGCAGGGCCAGCCTCTCCCATCTGTGCCCAGCTCCATCCATTACAACACACACAGATGGTTCTTTAGCCTGTCATTAGAAAACGGTTGAATGGGTATGAGTGTGCAGCATGTAGAGGGACTTCACTGCCAAATGATGCATCACATCCTAACAGCTTAGGCAAGTTTCAATATAAAGGAATGCTTTTCTAATTATTTTTTGTCATCTTTCTATTACAATATCTGTTCCTAATGTTTTTAATGCCTCAGCTCAAAACGATAACTGGCTCTCTGCTCCATTCCTTGTGTGCTCCTACACTTACATGCAATCAGTGAGTAAGAGAAACCCTTGCCCTCTCAAGATGCAAGGCTTCCCTGGCATGGCTACTGATATAGGAGAAGATTATTTTTAAAGCCCCGCTGTGTATCATTAAGCTCAGTCCCTTCCCTGTCCTTTCCACCATGGCACAAGTGTCACTCGAACACTGCTGTTACTGCAGACCTGACGTCCCCATTACCTGTGTTGGCAAGGAGTGTTACTGTGACAACAGGAGGACTAAGTGAAAAGGGCGGCTGTGAAAGAGAGAGGAGGCGTAGTGGAGCACAGGGGTGACAATCCAGACCCTCACAGATCTTCAAAAACTCGCACAGCCTGCTGTCAGGCAGCGAGCTCACCAGCAGTTGTGTGTAAAATCGATCAGCATTAGGATATTTTTCTTAGCGCACCTTTTCATGTGCGGTGAGGTGCTATGAAAACAACTCTGTTCTCGCTGGGTGACAGATTTCCAACGCAGGCAATAAAGCCTTGTTACTTCCAACTCGCAGGTACTGGTAATGAAATTTGGGCAGCTAGAATGACAAGTGGAGGGAAAATCTCATCTCGCAGAGCCACGGGGCAGCAGGCAGCGCCACACACCTGTAATGGGCTTTGCTGCACTCAACCCCTGTCGGGGTGACTCGTCTTCCTGATAAGGGCCTGCAGAGGGCATGTCAGCAGCCCTGGCCTTTGTCACGCTATCATCCTCTCCCACACACCTAACTCGTCCAAATTTCGTTCTCTAATCGCCTTTTAATGAAAGTGAATGAGGCCCGAGGTGGCCGGGGGAAGCTCCTTCACAGGCAAAAAAATGTTTCACAATAGGATATGTTACAGAGCTACATTGCTTTATAGGCTGATTGACAGACTGAATGATGGAGTCAATAGAAAGTGAAGCGTGAGCGCTACAATAGGTGTTTTATGGCATCAAATCCTTACTCAGTGCAATTTGATTATCTATAGTGTCAACAGATCGACTTCACTGCAAGCTAATGCATTACTAGATAGCAACCAAATTTGCTCCTAAATCTTTTATTCTTTACAGAAAGTCTGTAAAGCTATGCAACCTAACCCTCACACCCCCTTGAATCATTGAATAAGCTTCCTAGAAAGGGACTAGCCATGCTTTGTGATATAATATCCTCTTGACATATTTCGAAGTGAAGTGAAGTATCCTTTCGCATTTTCATCCCCCGGCTGTACACTATCTGTGAGTGGCAGCTGGCTAAATATTTAAGGTGATCAGCCATACCTGCTTCAGGATTTTGCGCATTGGAATTGTCTAGTTTCATCCACAAGGGAAACTACCAAAGCACCTCTCTGACCAGGGCTTAGGATATTCCTCCCATAACCTATATATGAAATATACAGAAATAATAGCTAAAAGAAAAAGAAATAATGGAAAATATAGTGCATTCTGAAAATCCAAATATCCCTGTCTAGCAGTGAAAGTTGCAAATTAAAAGGCAGGAGACTGAGGACCTTGTATTATGGAGACTGAGATTAAAAACTCTGCAAAGCCTCAGACATTGATTGCAAAAAGGCCATGATCTGTTTTATACAAAGATTTAGCATCTGCAAATGTGCCCCTTTCCTTGTAATAAAAGTGCACTTATAATTTATTTGCTGTATTACTGGCTGATACCACTTTCACCTCAGTGAACTCAGTGGACGGACTGGTCAAGGATGTGTTTGCTTGGCCCACTGGCTGCAGGTCACACTTGAAGGCAGGGGAAAAGGTCATAGCCTCCTCTGAGCTGGATCCCACTGCCACACTGATCTTGTTTGTGCATGTCCCTATAGTCTTGATGCAATTAATCATACAAATGTTAATAATGACACACATTTTTGGACATCTCTCTTCGAAGGCATTCATGGTGTCACACTCTTTTGTACACACGAAAAGTCAAGTCCTGTCAATATTTTGACTCTTTTTGCACATTTACATTCACACCTGAAGTGAAGTAAGAGTGATTGTCGGATTGTCTGTTTCAAAGCAGCTATAATTTTCAGACACAGCCCCCCTGCAGTTAGCTGTTATGTCTGACAAATACACATATGAGGCCTTCAGCCTACATTCAGTAATCACCTGGTTATGTTAAGAGTAGGTAGGCTGTGTAATTAGAGGACTGCCAAATGGAAAGGCCGCGGGACAAGGCGCCTTCACAGCTGAATTTTTTAAATGCTATTCCACTAAACAGACACCTCTACTACTTAATATGTTCAATGAGGCACTTGTAAAGGGAGAGTTACCTTCTACTCTGTCAAAAGCTGTAATAACTCTCTGTACGGTCTCATTCAGACACGTAGTTCCGCAGACGTTAGACGTTTTATTGATATGATGTGGGCAGCATCAAGTCCGAATTTACCAATTGCTGTATCCTTTGATGCAGAAAAGACATTTGATAGGGTGGAGTGGGGATTTATGTTTAAGACTCTTGCAAGTTTGCAAAACCCAAAGCCAAAAGATATATTAGATACAATTCTCCAGATAATGGGTAGTGGTCATGAAACAGCAAAAAATTATAGAATCCTATGTCAATATGGAGGGTATAGAGGCATGTCAGCCCTGAGGCGTGATTAGGAGAAGGACTTAGGGGTGTCATATGAGAAACAGGAATGGCCTGATATTTGTGGTAACTCTCGCATAATGTCAGGAGACCAGAGGGTGAAGTTTATTGAGCATTTCTCAATGACTGGGATGCTGGATTGGGAGTGGAGGCTTTCCAGTTAATGGAAGGCACCTTTGTCGAAGCTGGGCTGAGTAATGTAAAGTAGTGTAGCACGTAATGTATCACTAAGGCTCTTACTTTTGATGTTGAGCAATTAAAAGTAAATTGATATAATTACTTTTTCAATGAGCAATAAGTCAAATTTACGGGCTTCTATGAGAGACATTCTCAGAGGCGCACGGCACTGCCTTTTTTGTTGAAGCGTACAATTTGCTAGGCAACCCCCGAATCATCTGATTTTGCTGGGAAGTAAACTCATAAATCTGATCCGATTAGACAATGGGAAAAACCGCTGCCTGCCTGATCAGGACCTTACTGTCACATTGGAAACTGATTATTTGTCAGCCATGTAGTCTTTGCAGTTGGACTGAGGCCGGCAGTCAGGGTGATGATCCCAGGAGAACATGAATGTCATACTCGAACCAAAAGCAAATGACCATCACTTCATTCATTAACTTTTCACTGCAACAATTAGGGTCCCCTAAAAATCAGTGATTTGAGTCATCAGCCGTGAACACCCAGAGTCTTTCTTTTTAGCTGAATGTCAGCAACGCCGGCTAAACTACTTTTGAACCAGACGCTGGTACAACCTCCTCTGCTACCAGTGCAGTGTAACTCCTCAGCTGACAGCGCTGTCAACAGCCCGACAGGAGAGACACTCCTTAGCATGCTAGGATTTTATAACCAAACTATGAAATGGACACACACTGTCCACACTGTGTGAGACAAAAAATTAATATACTGAAGTTGAGTCGATGCATTGGTTTGAAGTGCCGACTCTGAGACGACTCTGAAAATCCTGATTTGGGGACATCACAGGGACAATATTGACACCCACAACCTTTACTGTGGAAAAAATCACACATTTATGAATGTGCATTTGCTCCTCGTTGCCAGCTGTGCCTCCAAAGCGTGGGAATAACCATGTTAGCCTCTTCTCATGTTACCACCCTATTGCAGCATCGTCACTGTCTCTCTCTCTCTGGCCTGAGCCCGATCAATTCTGATGACTATTACAAGCTTAAAAGCTCCGGCACTCCCTTCCTACTGTCTTTTCCGTTTATGAAGACCAATTTCCATTTAAAGCAAATGCAGTGGTGTCAAAATTCAAAGCTGGATGTATTTGAGTGTCTAAATAAATTAGGTTCATGTTGCCTGACATGTGTAAGCAGTTGATAAAGGTTTCTTGCTCTGGTAGAAGATATAGGATACTTGGCATAGAGGAATAAGGCAAAACAATAAAACCCATTGTAAACTTGCCCATTTAGACCAAAATGTATGAGCGTTCACCAAGCCAAGCTCAAAAACACCACAGTCCAGGTTTGGTGTTTTCCCTTGCTAAGGTTTTTTCTCTCACTCAGTTTGATGAAAGTAATCACGGCTTTGTTATGGATGTGGCCTCTGCCTTGTTATGGATTTGGCCGCTGCAGTATGAGTTATTGACAGAGCAATTGGAGTGGAAATGGGAGTCGGCACACAGCAAGGTCTCCCACAAGGACATTTCGAATATTTTCGAGCTGGGAAGAAAAAGGAAGAAAATCTGCCTCTGATTATCTAACTCGCTCACATAATGTCAAATAGTCCGGCCGCTTAACGTCACAAATTCAGTTTGAAATCTCCTGTGTAGTGGAGGATAACACTGTCACTTTTGACAAATGGGTTGTTTAGACCTTTATAGCTGCGGCTGTGACTAAACAGGACAAACACAAAAGGACATTTCAGTCATTTGTCCAATTAATTTTTAAAGGTTGGGGAGTATAGTGACAGCGTACAACTTAACTGAGAATTCCCAAGAGGCAGAGTTTCAGAGTCAGGGTGGTCTGAACTGAACTGTGGTTGGGGATATGGTTTGCAGGGGGGAGGTGCAGGTCCATCCTCTGGAGGGAGGCCAAATGGTCTGGTCTCTCCTCCGAGGGCGGTTTAGTCAGACTAGCTGGCCGTGGTGATTAACATTTGGGGCCTTGGGTGACTCATCCCTGCTTCAGCCTAAACCCAGAGACGATTACAGAGAGTCACACCACTCCAGCAACAGACACTAGATCATTACCTATGGTTCAACAATGCATGGACGTCCCTCTCTGTCTGTCTCTCACTTGTCTGAGTCAGACCTGCCATTTTAAGGCGCACTCATTATTCAACCTATCAGATGTGTCTGTAAACAATACAAATGGTTGGCAGATGGTGCTCCAATTATGGTACATTTGTATGGTTGCTCAAAGTGTTGTTAATCAGCATATTTCATTTACAATCTTCACTGTGTGACAAGCTATACTCTGCTGTATTATGCTCTTTGTCTTTGTCAGAGGTAATTAAAAGCCATTTGGATGCCATGTGAGAATGAGTGTGACTAGATTCGTTTGATATATTTCATTCTCCGAGAACGTCTTTTAGATTCTGAGCAGAGAAAGAGCAGTCTAATGAGGCATTCAAAGATTAAAATATGAAATATCTTGTAATCGGGCAAGAAGCACACATCTTTTTTTCATCAAACAACCGTACTTCATCAGCTCTATTCAGCACATTGAGGACATTCTCATCACTGGCTGGTCTTCCAACTCGAGGATAAAATGTACCACCAACAAAAGAAAAAGTGTCAGCAATGACAAAATACTCCCTTTCTTTGATTAGCAGTTAGAGTAAAAATGGGACGGGGGGGCAAGGAGCATTTCTAGACAAGATCCCTGGAGGTTTGAACAAGTTGGAGTTAAAGTTGCAGCCGAAATTGAAGCATGAAGACTATAAAGTCAGAAAAGAGGAAGAACGGAGCCGCAGTGAGGTTCCAGCAGCAGGGTCAGGGTTTTGAAAATACTAAGGCACTGCAGTAAGATGCATACATGTATCTGAAAAGTTTTTCTAATACTTAACATTAAAAGAGAAAACTGTACAGATTTTATTTAATTTATCTATCATGTGTCTGATTCAGTCACCATATTCAGACACTTAGTTTTTACTCTATGAATGTGGGAACTCCATACTGAGGATCGTCTCTCATGTCAGTATTGCCTTTTAATGTGTCTTTACAGTTGTTATTTTCCAGTACAAATTAACCATCTGCTCCTGCATCCTTAACGCTCAATCAACCATTACATTTTTCATCTACCGAAATGACTGAAAGCAGACTAACTTCTCATTCTGCACATACACTGCACGCATAATTGATTAGCTACTTTGATGACCTATGCTCATCAGCCTTGGATGCTACTGTAGCCTTGAAAACTAGATCTGTTCAAAAAAAGGGGGGGGGGGCAGAAAAGCTTAATGTAATTGCAAACTAAACCTTCTGTAAATACTTTTTGCAGAATTTTCCTTAAAATTTAAAATTTATTAGTATACCTTACTAGGAAGCTGTAAAATATAAAAACTAAAGTCTTCTATTTTGCTATAGCCTGCTGGGCATTCATTTTGACAACAACCTTTTACAGAGGAGCAATAGAAAGCATCCTGACTGGAACATAACAAACTGCCATGGGATGTGCACGGCCCAGCACCGGATGGGCTCTGCAGCGGGACATTAAAACTTCTCATTGGTACCCATTTACAAGGCATCATTAACATCAGTGAGGTGCCTATGCAGAGTTCAAAGGATATTAAAAGATTGTACCCACCTCAGCCACAGCCTATTCACCCTGCTGCCTTCTGGGAAGACATGTAGAAGTTTCAGCTGCCGCACCACCAGACTGCAGAGCAACTTTTTCACCAAGCTATAAGACTTTTAAACTCAAATTCATCCTCAGCACTGCTCCATTGAATATAAAGTACACAAAAAAGTAAAATAAATTGTGTTTGGTAGATTATTTTTTTGTTTTAACACTGCTTCTTTGCAATACATTTCATACTATTGGAAAGCCTGTTCATGTCCCTTTAAATGGGGCCACATTTGTGAACATGCATTTGTGGGATGAGCCGCAGAGTGGAGTATAAAAATTTACTAAATCTTCTCTGACAATGCCAAACAGCTGTTCAACAGCTCTTTGCTATTGACTCTTGTTCGGTGTTGTTTGGTGGATTCTGTTGGTCACTCTGGCACGAACAGCATGCCCAAGCTGATCCCACTAGGGTTCAATAGGGTTGTGGTCAGGAGTGCTGGCAGGCCATTCCATCCTCCCTACTCCTAAATTCTGGAGGTAGTCTAGGTGAAGGGCAATCACTGCAGGCCTCCTGGGAGCCCTATGAGACCGTAGATTGGCTGCGTGCAGTCTGTTCTGGATTGTCTGGGTAGAGAGATGTCAACCTCATCATCCTACAAACCTTTACTGCAAATCTGAATAAGACCAGCTCCTTAGTGCTGACAGGATGAGGAAACAGTCTTCTTGGGGTGCCATCTTCTTAGGGGGGCCATTTTATTGGGACGCCCACTTTGCAGCCTGTCCCTGTCTCTGTTATATGGAACTTGGCTTTCAGTTTGCAGATGGTACTAGAGCTCAATCCAAAGAATCCTGCAACTTGGTTTTGTGAAAAACACCAGCTTGAAGTTGCCTTATCCCATGGGTCCTATCCAGATCAGTCAATAGGTGGCCTGTAGATTCTTGGAGCAGACACCAGCTGACCACTGTAGCAGGGCCCATGCTCACAGGTTCTGACAATCAAGCACCTGATTTTCAGCACCATGGGGTACCAGAAGCTCAAAGCAAGAGTCAAGATTCAAAAGCAACAAAAGCAAAGAAAAGCTCTTTGGCATTGTCAGAGAAGATTTAACAAATTTTTCAGAAGGGAGTTACAAACTTAATTTCACTTTTCAAACATGTTGCAATGTGACAAATAGACCTACATTGTACCTTGTATCTTGTACCTTGTTATTAACTGTAAATGTTTATGAACCACTATACACCACAAGGACAGAGGTTCTTTGTAGAGTCTTTTAACTCATTGTTTGAGCTTGATAAAACTTGGTCTACAACTTTCATCACTCTCATAGTTGTTTCTTGCTGAAGTAGGAAGCTGTTTTCAGCAAAAAAGCTCTAAAAAACAGACACAACCAGGAGAATGAATACTGGACATACTAAGGCTAGACTTATGAGGTGTATGTCATCAGGGCTACTTGCATTACTTTCTTCTTTCTTCCTTATTACTATTTTCTTTTTTTGTTTCCTCTTGTTATCTTTGCTTTAATCTGTTTAAATTTTACTCCTTTATTATTCACTCCTGGTGGGAACTTTGTACACTTGTGATAAGTGCAGTGTAGGTACGTAATCGTCATTTTTACCGTGAGTGCGTTTGTTTTCAAAAATGTGACAACACCTTTTGGTAATAACTTGTTCTTTTTTACAGCCTATTTTTAACTAATTCAGTGTGTCAGCACTACTGCAGGGATACAGTTTGTCCAGCAAGTCACTGCTGTCAAAGTGTCACCCCAAGGCAAAGAGGACCAGCAGCATTTAACACACTAATGTCAGAGCCGGTTCCAACAACCCATTAGTGTTTACCATACATGATGACACAGAGTTTACTCTTTAGCAGCGTCATGAACAACAGTTTTAACTGGACAAGAGTTTCCTCACTGATGCTATTACACATCAACCTCAAGACAGTTAATGGAAATTTTATCCATTGGGCAAATCCTCTTCAAGTCAATTGACGTATGGTTTATATATATCTAGTATTTTTACATCATCCCCTCTGTACAGCGAGCTCCCTCAGTGTCCTGTGAAGATGCTGAGGTTATTCAGAGTACAGTAGGAGGTTTTTAAGGCGTAATCCATTTCTAGTGCGATTCCAAGCAGCCTGCAATAAGTGGGAGGCTCAGAGGGGTTTGGAGGGCATTTAGACGTTTGACACAGTCGTGCCAGATGACCCTCCTACCATCCAACCACCACCAAGCTCCCTATTAACATCACCTTATGAATGCATAGTGCAGCTTTACGCTTCAGTCTCAGTGCAAAGCACAGAAACACTAACTGCATTATTAAATGTGCTCGTTTAAGAGCACACTGTCAGCAATGTGCAAACAGGGAGGAAGACCAGGAGAGGCACTGGCACAGGAAGGACTTTCCTCACTGGAGAAAAGCCTTTTTATTTGAGTCACAGTCATTCTCTATGGATGAGGTGAATAATCCTGTCAACACAGTGCAGGGGCTGCCAAAACACTGTGAATTATTATCCAATTATGCTTTGTTTTCCACTGGACTTCCAGGATTTTCATGTGTTGGTCCTGCTGCTTAACTGGAAAGAAGAAGAGACAGGCCAACATGCAGGAGTTGGTTACATAAGAGATAGAGCTTTACACTGTTACTGTTGTTTTATCTTATTGACCCAACTAGGAAAGCAACCCACACTGGCACTTAAAGCATACAGGCAGGCACACAGGCTTCAGCGTGACCCTGATAGTTCAGCCCATACCAGCGTGTCAGATAAAGATTCCCGTGGTGCAAGTGGAGACGGTGTTAAAACGGTCATACATGATAAAGCACTGGGAGAACTCATCCCCACAGCTGCAGGAGAGATATCCAGAGCGTTTAGCTGGACTGCGCTATCTTAAGTGCACACAGGAACAGCGAATAGTGGCCCATAAACACTCCGCATGGGGGTTAGCCTTTAAAGAGAGATAGGCCTTCAGTGGACCCCTTCGGAGAGAGAAGAGAGAGTGACTCATGGGTGGTAGCAAAAAGACAGGCAGCCAAGCTTCCTTCTGACCAGCAGAACTAGAGCAATTCAGTCCTCTAGGCACTTTAAACCCAACCAGCTGTCTGTCCCTGCTGTGGTAGGTGAATGGACGATGTGGGAAGCTGCCATTTACAGTAATTTCATCTTCTCCTGCCACTCAAGGGAAATTTCATGTCTCTCTGGTAGTGTTATTGCTGTAATTTTAAACATAGCTCACATACCTCTATATCATCCGCACTGTAGGTGTCCTGTCTCTAAATCATCCTAAACCCAACCAGCTGACAGTCACTGATGTGGATGGTGTGAGAGGTTAAAGTTGGCCTTGACTGTAATTTCTTCTTGTCTTGTCACTCAGGCTTTGTTGAATTTAACATCTATCCAATCTGAAGGAGTGACACAGGTGTGATAATATGTTAGTCACCCCACACCTCCTGCTACACAAGTAAATTTTTTACTATCACATATCACTACACTGTAATGATCGTGCAAATGCAAATTCAAAGACCTGTTTTTCTTGCTTTCTGAAATATTGTGTTTTGTTAAGGCACTAAATGCCATCTTTTCTTTACATCCATTGTTTCTCCGCCCTTTAGTCCTCCTCTACTCAAATTTAGAAGCATATTAATGGATATAAATTCCAAATGATGACACAAACTGTGCTGGGTATGAATAAATGAATGGGGGGGATATGATATCTCAGAGGCCCAGATATTTCTCCAAAAATGGAATGCTTGAAATGAGTTTCAATTATTAATTAGCAAGAGGCAGAAGAAAGGCTGACAAAATGTCTGGAGAGAGGAGAAAAATAAAATAAAAATAAAAGGTAGTTAAAAAAATCCTAGCAGCTTGGTGAGGTTGTATTTAGCCACAATAGTGCATTGAACTAAATGATAATATCAGCATGCTAACATGTTCATAATGTCCACAATATAAAGTGCTAATGTTTAGGAGGTGGCTTTTTAGTGTTTAAGCATGCTAACATTTGCTAGTTTTCAACGAATTAATCAAGATCATTTATTTGTCATTTTACAACACAGGCTTGCACAATAAAATGTTAGTTGTAACCCCTTCATGCTACACACATAGACACACTTGGTCAAAAATATTGGACGAAGAGAAATTTCACCTGACCTGTCTCTGCATTTAAAGCTAAGTAAGCTAAGCTAAAAAGTATGGATTAACAGTACAAAACAGTGCATCTCAGGTAGAGTGGGTCGCCCACTAATTACAGGATTGGACGTTCCATACCCAGCTCCTCCTATTCCCAAATGAACTGAACCCCAAATTACTCCCAAAGGTTAGACGAGCACCTTCTATGTGTATAATCAGAGTTGTAAAGAGCTTTGTATAAAAGTGCTGAATAAATGAAGACAATTTTTATCTAATAGAATTTGACTAGAATTTAACTTGGCTAGTTTATAATTTGAAGAAAATAATAAACAGGGAGGTGGAGAAACATTGTCCAGCAGCACATCTAACACATGCTAATTGGACAGATAAAAGTCCTCTATCAAAACCTGCTTTAGGACACCCAAACAGTGTCACCTCTTAGGAGATGTCACCTTTGCCACAGTCAGAGGTGACATCTCCTAAGTTTGGATTAATCATCCTTTGCCCATTACCATCTATATAAACTTTCATGGCAATCCATCCTAGAGACATTTCAGTATGGAAGCAGTGGGCTGACCAACCCACAGACATGACCATCTGAAGTGCCATGCCTTTAGCTAAAAAGTGGATTACCTGTGGTGAAGTAGATTTTCTGTGCGGATTTATCTTACAGTTTGGGCACCTCACTTTTGCATCCATTTACTAGCAGTGTAGTGAGCTAGAAAATAACACTGTTGCAATGGTCAACCAAACTGTACTCTCTGCTAACAGAGTGCTAAACTTATACACACCCAAACGCCACCGGCACCAAGAACTTCCTGGCATGGCTCATTACTTGACTCATAAAACTCATCTAGATGAAAGTTTTGTGTCACTGTACCACACCTAATCTCCTATGGCTGTAAAACCCATCAGGTATCAGTTGATCGCTTAAACACTTACTGACCTGAATAAAAGGAGGAAGGGGATGCAGCACTTTATGTTAGTCTTTCTGCAACAATTAACTGTATGTCAAAAACAAGGAAGCCATAACAGCAACAGTCTCGGCCCCCAAGGGGGGATGGGGTAGACTCACGCACAAGACATGTACACTATTAATAGTTTGTGAGCTTTACCCCTTCAGGGCTCTAAAGTGGCCTCTCTCCTCAGCTTAATTGCATTCATAATGGTTTCTTTTTTGTGTGTGTCTCTGGGTGCCAGTTCTATTCATCTACCCGCTGTACCCTCCTACCAAGCGTTTACCTGTCTCCCAAGCATGCCAAACATAGCAAGGAAGAACAGGACACAACAACAGGTATAGGGAGTGTGTATTAAAGCAGCGGGAAGCTTGTGTGTGAGTTCCCGTGTGTGTGTGTGTCTTTGCACTTACAATATGTGTGCAACCTACTTCTGTTAGACCAAATTTTTTGAGGCAATAAGATGTCCTGTAGTTATTGGATTGTTGTGCTTCACTTCCTCCTTTTCGTGGGAGGAGAGAGAGACACAGCAAGATAGCACTGCAGAACCTACACTGCATGGACAGAGACAGCCTCCTCCCCTCCTGAGCACTCAGCCTCCCTAATGGCTAAATACATCACATTCACCTTTGTCTAACTGCCTACACAGTTTACTTAATATTTTTGCAACAGATATAGCAATGTACGTAAGGGTATTTCAAGCCTTACCTTCTATACATTTCGCAAAGTTGCTGCTCACACTTTGAAATATTTGTATCTCTCGACGAAGATTACACTAGCTTTTGCTCCTTGCAGTATGATACTCAGATCTTCCAGCTGACAGGGGCTCAGGCCTTTAGGATGAAACTGCCAGTGTTTTCCCAAGCGGCTGAGCATATTGATGGCCATCTGCATCTCTGCAAGCAGCGCCTTCACACTGCGCCAGGCTACCCACCCAGAGTACAAAGGCCATCGGCGCCCTGCCCTCAAACACCCAGCACCTCACTATCGTTTAGCCTCTTCAGATAGCGAGTGGTGGATTGAGATGAGATATAAGAAAAAAAGAAATATCAATTAAGTTAAAGGTCAGGTACGACATTAGGACCATATCCTAAGATAAATATTTGGTCTCACATTCTTATTTCTTTGTGTGTGAAATAACATTTTGCTTGTCCAACTACATAGCTTCCTCGGCTTTCTTGCTCAAATCAAAAATCCCATTTTAAAAGCAGCAGGAAGGGCATAAAAATCCTGTCACTCTCTGAATCATCTGTCTGTTGTCACTGCGTATGACTAAAACATGAAATGATGAATATTCCCTTAAGGCAGCATCTGACAAGCAAAAACTAGCCTCTTAAATGCATTGCCTCCAGGCATGTGTAGCGTTACGTAATGAGGCTCCGCTGTGAAATCCATGAAGATACCCAGTGTTACAAGCAACTACAGTATGTTTCTCTCTGCAGTGTGACAGCTTCTTAGAATACACGGAGGATAATGACAGTGAATAAACAACAAATGCGTCACCATGTAGAACATTCACACAAAACAGGCCCACATAGAGTACACAAATATTTTTGACAGCTATGTGACACCTGTCATGAAATCCGATCTTTGGGGAGGGATACCATGTGTCTCAAGATGGTCATAGTTCTGATTTGAATATTGATTATCATTCCTGGATTCCTAGCAGAGACCTTAAGAGACTGAAATGCCCACTGCGACCCAAATAGATTGAGTATTTACAGCACACAGGTAAATTATTGCTGGCAATGCACTTCCACTACCCCTTATGCTGCCAACTGCTAACGTGTGACACTCCCACAGCACACATTCCTAGTAGCATCATTATCAAGTAGAGTGATTCTGAGAAGAAAGGATCCCCTGACAGTTTTTTCCAGGTGAGCTGCAGACTGGATCTGTGTATTACAATGAAGGAGGTTTAGCAGAAATTCTTCAAGTTGTCACCAAGCCCTAAACTCCGCAGTGACACAGAGTTAACAACACTCTTAAAAGAGAAATGGTACCACTAATGCAGCCACTTTCAAAAATTATTTCACATCCTGTCCCATACATCCACTAATCTGTTTACCTCGCTATGTAAACGGACAATCATTAGGAGCCGGATGAAACAACAGATTTGGGTCAGGATCTGTCGACTCTGTCGCGCTTATGGCACACTTTTATACTGTAAATAAAGACAACTACATAGACAGCAGGCTTGGTGGAAGCAGTAGATCCCATGGTTTCAGTTTGATCAAAAGAAGTTTTTTTAATAGGGCTGTCACAGTACTGGCAGAGAAATAACAAGCTATTTGCCATTTGAGGAGGACCACACTGGCCGTTCCCAATACCAGCCCTTGAGAATCAGCTACTTCCTCCCAGCTGAACATCCACGTAATTAGCCACCAATACTGCTCATACTCTCCAATCAAACAGCAGCTATTGAAAGTGAGGCGCCATGGGGACAAGGCAATTACCCTTGACACTAAAAGGACCTCTCACTGCCAAAACCCTCACTGATGGCATTGAGAGCTTATTAAAACACTGGAGGGCTGAAGTTTTCCAGACGAGTGATGGTACAGTGGTAGGAAGAGGGTCCTGAAAGGAGAGAAGCACTGAAAGAGAGAGAGACAGAGCTAAGCTTGTTTCAAAATTGTTGAAAGAGAGGCTGACACCTGAGTTTGACAGTAAAACCAGTGTGTGGCATAACCACGCTGATACAGACCAGTGGGGTCATTGCTTCTCATCGAATGTTTCTCCCTTCATATAGGCCAGATACTGTAGCAAACACACAGTCTTACTTTTCTGTAGACAATCATGTTGGGGGAGTCCTCCTCAGGATCAGTGGTTCCCACGCCTCCCTGGTCTCTGGACCCCTCTGCCATTTTCACTCAGTCCTGCCAATGAAACAGATGAACCACATTAACGCTGCACCCAACAATCACTAAACGGTGGAAGAACACAAACCTTCGATTTGATAAACATCAGCCAGCATTTCTATATCACCTTGGAACTAACATTCCTCCAGCCTTTATCATCGTGACATTCAGCTGACAAAATGTATGCTGCTGTCTCGGAAAGGAGACGCCTGCCACAGCAGGGACAGATAAAATAGCTCAGGTAGGCTGATGTAAGGTGAATATTAACTACGCTACAAAATCAAGTCATGAGCATTTCAGCTACCTGAAAGTAATAAATACATGGCAAATTGAAATAGCTACAATTAAATATTTAAAATATATAGGCCTAACTAAAAGTAGTGTATTAACAGGTGAGATACAGCTGAAAGTAATGGATAACTACAGAGCTAGTTGAAATAGTGAAATTTAGCGGGATAAATTGTTGAAATAGACAGCTAAAAGTAATGATTAGGAGTTCAAACTGCTAGCTATAGCTAAAAGTAATGTATAAACATTTGATAGTTGATAATGAAATATAGCTAAAGGTTAGGAATAAATATTTGATAGTTAATAGTTATCTAAAAGTAACAATACATACATAGCTAGCTAAAGTAAGTGGTAGAAACAGCTACAAGTTATGTATTAACAGGTGAGATACTGAAAGATAATGTATAAATGGATGAAACTTTATGGTAGTAGTCCAAATGCAAACTTGATGACGTTATGCAACTTTTTGTAATTGATATGCAAATAATATTAAAAATCTACTCAAATAATACATTTTAACATGTCAGGTGGTGTCTATGAAGGAGCACTTAAGTTAACAACAAAGGTTTAGAGCTTACTGCATACAGTCATGCTGGCAGTAATTATGTATACAGCACAGATGTGTGTCTACAACACATATTCAAAGTGGCTGTGGGGTTGTTGAGTCATCTTTCTTTACAAAATAACAAACTAATGCTCATAATAAATAAAGCCTCAGTGAGGTGATACTGATAGTTTTAACTGTGGTCAATGGTAGCCACTTTGTATGTTGTTGTTTTTATGCTAAGCGCAAGTGTTGACTCCATTAGCTGCAATCATATGATTGTTACCTCTGATCTGCCTGCACTCCCCACATTAACCCTCCCCAAAGCTTCATTCTTTGAGAGCTGCTGTTAGAGGATTTATTTACAACCTCTACACAGTCCCCTTCACTTCTCCCCTTCCCCTCCCTCTCACTCTCTCAAGAGAATTAATTCTGCTTAACTAAGGATTTCCATAACCTACGCTGACGACTGTGTTTCAACGAGCCTCCTTAGCCCCATCTACCCTTTGCCGTTAAAGACTCCTGTGTGTATTAAATGAGTTGAGCCATTTGTTAGTCCTTTCACTGTGTGGATGAAAGCGGGGTGAGGGGGGGGGCGACACATTCATAATATTTGGTACTTATAAAGTGCGAGGGGATAAAGCTGTCAGGAAAAAAAATCACACAGCTCACTGGGCCTCACTTTTCACTGTAACAGTGAGGTTGGAAAAGGACTCTGATGAGCACTAGAGGGGGAGATAGCACAGAGGAAACAGACAGCATTTCATGTCAGGCACAATATGAACCCTTTATACATTAACTGAATTAGTGACACTGCATTTTGCTAAGGGCCAGCCGCTGGCAAGGGATTTGAAGTAGCTGAAATATGTAATTGTAGCTGTGCAATGTTACAAGTTTGAACAACTGCAGATAATGACTCTGATGGAGAGAGGTTGAAATTGAAATTGTTAAAATTCAGCACTGGCTTGCACGACAGTAGACTTTATACAAGGTGGCTTTGTCACCATATTTGAACACTTAAAACTATTACACCACTGAACATGGCGATACGCATGAGTGAATAAGTAATCATCCGCTCTCGCCTTAGTGTTTGTTATTGCCACCAGAAGTGCGGAGTGCAGCACTCCCCATTGGCTAACACGCCTGTGCTCTTTTTAGAGTCTGAGCACATTAGACAGCTAATCTTTGCATCCGCCTCAAGGGCGGTATAGGAAGGCAGGCAATATGGATTGCATGGCACCTGCTTAAAGAAAACAATAGCGTGCCAATAGGTCCCCTGTGGACAAGAAGGTGTAATTCTAGAGAACAGCTTCCTCCCAATCAAGCAAAAACTCCACTGAGGGCCAGTCCAAGATGTTAATTGAAAGCTTGTGTCAAAGTGAAACGGATGGAATATGGACTCTGACAGTGGCTAACAGCCAGAGAGCACCACTTTGTCTTCATGTACAGTACACATCTGTCTCTTCACATGCACAACCTCAAATCCAAGTACACAGCAAACACCATTTATGAGACAAACACTTAAAGGACATTGAACACACACATATTCACAGGGCAGAGACCCCTGCAGTGGCTCGAATAAACAAGCCAACAGAAGCCCAGTGAACTGAAACAAACTGAATAAACTGAAGTCCACACACAGACATGCACAAAACAAGCAGTGCTCTAGATATACCCAAAACCACATTGAGACTGTGAGTCCCTGTTCAGTCTCAGCAGGCGAGCAGCCGAGTGCAATGCAACATCTGTGACACCTGACAGTTGCCATTACTGAAACATTCATTACCTTAGAAACTAAATAATGCCTGGTCCACTCTGCTTCCCCGGTTGGCTCCCCCTTAGCAACAAGCAGCAGGCAGGTTCATGGTATAATTGGCAGAGGGGGAGAGAAGGGGATGAAGAAGACTGGGCGATGAAAGCAGTGAAGCAGCGAGAAAGAGAGAGAGAGAGAGACAAGCTGGCTGGTCACTGCAGTATTCCTCTATTCATCCTCCTCCTCTTCTTCTCTCTTTACCAGTCCTGCCTTGCCCCGGCAGTTCAGGAGATCCTCACATGTGTGCACCTCGTTCATCCCCCCTCTCCCTCTGTCTGCATGTGCTCCAGCCAGAGCGAAAGAGTGAGTGTGTGAGAGAGAGAGTGAGAGAGAGAGAGAGAGAGAGAGAGAGAGGCAGGGAGATCCTTTTCAATAGAGAGGGGGAAGATCAAGTTAGAAAAGGGGAGGGATGAAGGAATTAGAGAGAATATAAAGAGGAAAATAGAGGGAGGAGAAAGAGAGAGAGGGTTTGTGTGTGTGTGCATGAGGCAGAGAGAGAGTGTGTGAGGGAGAGAGAGAGAGAGAGAGAGAAAGATCAGTGGCTGCACAGGGAAGAGAAAAGGAGGACAGAGCCATGCACACTGCAGCAGCGCCCACCGATGCTGAAAATGAGAAACATTTCATTAGGACGATATTGAAATGCTAATATGAAAACAAGTTACTGTTACTGAGCACACACAGATGCCGGCTATAAATATATGTTCCACACTCTTTGAGCAAGCAACCTCAAAGATAATGCTTTTCAAATCCCATTCAAAGCTCATGTGTGAGAGGCTATGATCCAAAGTTAGACACATTTACACAACTTATATTTGCATTTCTGAAGCATTGTTTTATCTCCTCGCATATAAATTCCAATCTTTCTGCTTGAGGGTGGCAAACACGCACTCTGTTTTTGTCTCTAGCTACTCCACTCTTGCATGTTCTCCTCCTTCGCTCTCTCTTCAAGGAAACTCAGGAATCATTCAAGCTTAAATGGCAACCCGAACGAATGAACCTTCTTTTTTTCTTCCTGCAATAAATGAGATCCCAAAAGCCCCCAAGGATGATACTCCAGAAATACATGGCATGGCCAATTTGTGAATGCATGCATGGAGAGTGAACACACACAGACACACACGTACAGATGTTCGTGTTGAAGGAACCAGTTCACCAGTTATGAAAGAGCTGTGCGTTCATCTCTCTTTCAGCTGTGTGTTGTTATCCAGTCGAAGGTCCTGGCTCTGCAAAGCCCCATCTTCACTGCTTTTTGGAAACATTTGAGGCGCTTCAAATTTCGCACACAGAAAAGGCCTTCAATGAGCAGGTTTTTATCAAGCGAAAGCAGATGAAAAGCATCATTATTAAAAGTAGCTCCAATGGGTTCAGGATTTTTCTTCAGGCGAAAGCGGATGAAGAGAAAATTTGAACTCAACTCAAACCTGCTGCTCAGTAAATGTGGCAACCAAGGGAAACAGAAGTCACACATCCATGTGAGTGGCATGCCTCTTACAGTGTGGAACAATTTGTCGGCTCACTGTGCTTACACCACACATTTCTTTTCAGCAGGTAAAGAGCACGATTGCCCGCCCCCCCACAACACACACACTATTAGAGCTCTGCTATCACAGCAATATAGCAGCATAGCCCCCACCCCCTGATTACAATAAACCACACACATGACCCACACTGCAGTGGCCTGCTATCAGCATATCTTCCTGTCCTATGTCTATACTGCTGTGGCATTAAGGAATGCCATCATTAACAAGGTTACAGACAGGCAGGCAGGCAGACAGGCAGGCAGATAGACAGACAGGGACTTCTCTAATCTGCTTTAAGGGGGCCAGCCCTGCTATAATCTGCATTAATGCTAAATTATTGAACAGCCTGTCCATAGCCACACCACTGCCAGAGAGCAACACTACTGGCCACACACACAACACAAGAGATACTGCCTGCATGTAAAGTGATGGAACAGGAGTCCTGTGAAGGCTATTTATTAACTGAAGAAATACATAGCCTACAGTAAGTCTGATGTTACATATAAACATGAGGAGATGCAGTAGAGGCATTTATTGTTTAAAGAAATTATCAACATTCATGTACCCATATGTATGTTGAGAGAGATATCGGTTGCTCTAATTGTTCCTTCTCTCCATACTAGCTGTGTAGAGAGCCCTTGACAGATGCATTTCAATGCAGGAGATGCGGGACAGTGACTGTCCTTGTCCTGCCCAAAGTGAGTTCTGAAGTTAAAAGCTAATGTAAGGCTTCAGTCTCACATTAATAAATCAAGTTATCAAGTTAATAATAAATCAAGTTATCTTTCAAAGATAGTCTTTTTAATATGAAATGCCATCTTTTTAGCCATGCTAGCAGCATGGCATGGCAATGTTGTCAGTCTGTCAGATGAAATATATCTATTTAGGATTGATTGCCATGATATTCAAATTTTACAGATATTTCAAGCCCCTAGAAGATCAATTCTTGTGACTTTAGTGATCCTCTTCTTGTTTCATCTTGAGCCAACAGTCGACTGCTCAACAGGCTAAACTAAGCATGTTAGCATGTTGCCCATACACTGTATGTATGTTACGATGTAGCCCAAAGCACCGCCATGCCAAAGTACAGAGCTGCAGACCTGTTACTACAGGTCTACTTCCACTGCAGGTCATCAGGGAAACAATGTGGAGACAGAAGAGGGAATTTTGTACTATAATGACTCTTTGGAAGACGTCCACTTGATTTATCTAACTCAAACTGCTGATGCCTCACTAGCTTCACCTTCACAAATGCAATTTTGTGCAGACGTAGGACTATGGATTTGTCCCCCATCTCTGCCATTGGAATCACATTAGAAAGGGATGTCTTCATGGTCGCTAGTATGGTCAGGAGAAACAATCCTAGCTACCAATACCACTTTCAATGAACATCTAATTGCCTTAAGATCCGATTATTAGCCATAACTCTGCAAGACATCACACTCCAGTCATAGCTTGGATCCATAATCCTCCATGTCTTCACCCTGGTGTCTCTCAGGTCATCCTCATCCATCAATCTGTCTGATTTAGACTTGTCTCTGTCAGGGCGACTGCCTTATGTAATCATGCCAAAGTGGAAAGACAGCAGCGCTGTTAATCACAACACAACAGCAGGCAGCCACCTCCTGTCAGGCCACTGACAAGTATCCATTTACTCTTACAGCCTACTCTGATGGCTCCAGCTGTTCTATCACTTCTCCTGTTTTTGTGTGGTTAAAACGTACACAGAACGGTTTTGAGGAAATCTATCTATTTCTGTGTTGTTGCCGTTGACTGTATGCAAAAAGGTTGTTGCTAATAATATTAATGGTGGGTCTAAACCATATTTCCCACACACACCGTGCCAACAAGACCACATTGTATGAAAAAGTATAATTCAACAAAATATCTTTAATAGATATAAACATTTTTACACATCACAGCTCAATGGAAACAGAATCACATGCTGTCACACATGTTAAGAATGAAGGTGTAGGGGCGATCTGCTGTGCTAGTGGTCCGGGACTCATTCGTCTGATCCTGGCTCGTGGTCTTTGTCCAGTCTTATCCCCTGTTTATCTCTTATATTGGTCCTTTCACTCTCCACTATATCCTAGCCAATTAAGCAGAAATACATCAAAAATAATCTTAAAAAATAACAATGAAGGTGCAAATTCTGATGAATATCAAATTATCCTTATATACAGTTGCACAGTATCTTAGTACAAAAGGAAACAGTTATGAAGCTTAAATAAGGACTTTGTCTGGTTATCTGCTGACCAAATTCAGGTAGCTTGAATTTCAGGATTTACACAATATTTTACTATGTAATCATATATTGAACAGTACCGATTTAATCTATTGAGAAGTAAGGATCAGATTGAGGCCTTTTAGCATGCTATGGCTGGAGGAGGGGGTCAGCTCCATGTAGCATTTTACATGTTATCAACACTAGCACTGTCAATCAATCCACTTTAGCAGGCAAGGCTGGAAATAAACTGTAAGGACTTTCAAAAAAACATAAGAATTAGTAAACAAAAGCTAGCGTTCTCCTGTTGAAAACATAATTTGGATTTAAAGGATATATATATATATATCTTCATGTAGAATACTGGTCATTATATATAACTACATGCAGATCTTTAACTGCATATGGTTGTTTTACTTTTCTTGGCCATTATTTTTGTCATAAATATTCTTTACGTATCATATCAAGGGCAGAGGTGAGAAAATAAATGTTAACATCATATATTTACAATAATCTGTAATAAGTGACTCTGGACTGTCAGTCTCTATCTTTATGGCACCCATATTGTTCTGTGTTTTTTTTACAACATATATATTATTTTTATCACCTTGTGACCAGTAGTCCTATAAGTAAGTTTTACTCGCTTTCAACCCTCCAGAAATGAAACAATTCATACACTTGTACAATCATGTCACAGGCAGCACAGACTTGACTTTACAGTGTTTACAGTTGTGTGCTATGCAAAGGGTCTGTTTGTCTGTGTCTACACACCCACCCTGCTACTGAAAAAGCACAGTGTCTTATGTGTCCCGTCATCTCTTATAGTTTCCTTTCTTTTGTATAGTAATAAAAAAATAAAAAAATAATTATAATTAAACAATTCAGTGTTGTTATCACTGAATTGGGACAATTAAAGGATGTTTAAACAGCAATTCATTTACATAACACTGTCATTTAATTCTTAGCCTTTATGTCAACCTCCGTCCTCTATCAGAGGACTCTTGCATGGGATGATATTAAATTGTGTCGACGCTTTTTAATTGGAAATCTGTTCACTTGTAATTAGGTTAGCTGGGGAGGTAAATTGGGAACATTAATTTGAAATCCCTTTAGGTTAGTTTCAACATCTCGCTTTCTCTGACATGCAGGGATACCAACAATCCAATAAATTGGACACAAAGCATCATATTTGCAAAATTCTTAAGGAAGGGCGTGCATGCTGATCAAAACTGGAACACAGTCACACCACAGCTCCTTTTCTTCTATTCCCCTGTTCTTTCATAATGTAGTCATTGTGATTATACCACGCATCCACAAGGCTGAGGAAGGTGGGCAAATGTAAATCCAGGATGGCACTGGTTTGTAAAAGCCCAAGAGAAACAGTTCATGTTGTGAGTTTTTTTATGAGTAGTTCTGTTGTAAGTGCAGTACTGAATAAAGATTAGTTTGAGAAGTGGTCAAACTCCTAATGCAGAGCAATCGGCGGTTCTGAGCATCAGTTCATGTCGATGGTGTTAAAAACCCACTCGGTGAATTTCTTGAGCTTGGCCGAGGCGCTGTAGGACTCCTCCAAGAGACGCTGGTTGTCCTCTCGCAGGCCCTGGATCTGAGCCTGCAGTGATGCTTTGGCGTCCTTCTCCTGATGGTGATAAAGATATACCTGAGCAATATGATCTTAGATCTTGACATCAAAACAATAACAAATTGTCAGTCTTAATCTGTAGGTTACATGTAATGTAATAAAACATTCTGTTCAATGTTCATAGCTTCTCCAATGGCTGTAGCAGCTTTACAAACTGTATACCTCATTAACTATAACTCACCTTCTTCAAGTCCTCCTGTAGCACCTTCACCATTGACTCCAGCTGACTGACCTTCCCCATCAGGCACGCAGGGGTCTCTCTGTAAAAAGGACAACCAGAACAAACACAAACAGAGAGAAGCAGTGGTTAAAGCTGCGCCAGTGAAAAGTTGCCTTTTCCAAGTCCTATGAAATGGAGGTTTACTTTCATTTCAGCCAAACACTAGTTTGGTTTCTGATTTTACTTTTTTTTTAAAAACTTTTTTAACCAGAGTGGGGGACTAATTAGTATTATCAGCTGCAATAGTGTTTGATTGGAGTGAAATCTGCAGGCTCTTCCATTGCACAGTGCTGGGCACCAGTGGATTAAAGCAAACACTGGTCCCAGGCCATAACCTCAGGCCTCTTACCCAGGCGAGGGCTGTCTCAGCGGGGCTGCCTGGGGCTCTGCCTGCTGGGGGCTGGTGGCTGCTGCATTCTCAGCCATGGAGCTCTCCTCTTGGGCTGCTAGATAGACCAGCCTCTGCTCTGAATAAAAAACAGTTCCAAGTCATTAGTAGTAGATCTAGAGAGAGAACAAATACTGACTAACAGTGCCCTCTTCTGATGAGAATAAAGATGGCAGTTGGGTTTTTCTTCCACATCTCCCACCGAAAAGAAATGTCACTAATTAACCTTCACTTCTAATGATTTTGAGGAGGAAATGAAAACACGACGTGTGCCTACCCTCAAAGGCCTTGGCAGCGTCTACCAGGTGGGCCCAGTCCAGCGGGCCATCTGCCCCAGTGTCAGGAAGGGGCATGAGGACAGCGTCCTGCAGCTGCTGCCTCTTCTTCTCCAGTTCCAGCTCTGAGCTCTCTGGGGCTGACAGGTCTCCTGGGGATGAGAAACAGCAAAGTAAAACACACTGTACAGCTTTAGTATCTGTTCTCCCATGACAGAAAAATAGAGAAATTTCACAACGATCCTACATTTAATTTGAGCTTTTGGAAGTGTCTTTTTTCAGTTTTTTGAGATTAAGGTTACAAACCTGATTATTTGAAGACGTATGTACTGCAAATCAAATTATCCTACTTTATTACTTTAGTTATAATTACAAAGAAGGGACAGACAGGACAATATGTATCACACCTCCACCTCCTCTACGATCAGCTATAAATACTGAAGATTCACCCAGGGATTTGTGTGACGCTCGCTGGCTTGGTCCATGGCGAGTGGTGGGTGAGCGTGGCATGGTGGAGCAGCTGAACAGAAGGTCAGTAGGCGTGTCACGCTGTCCACTGGAGGATGGCTCCCTCTGCCCGCTGTAAATACTCTCATCTGACAGGGTTCTCTGGAGGGAGCGACGGGCAGGAGGCGGACCTGGAAACAATGGCTTCGAATAGGGATGGAAAGTGACAGGACTCAGGTAAGACAAAGTGAGAAATACTGCAAATGGTATTTGATTAAAAGAATCACTTAAAAAAAACACTAGATCAACAATTGCTAAGTTAATGGTGGTCAACCTTTTTTGTCAGTTTCAGACATTAATAGATAACTTTTAGCTAACTATACCAACTTTTAATGATTACTTTTGGCTATATATTTAAACTGTTATAAATGACTCTTAACTATTTCTCCTGTTAATTTATTATAATTTAGCTAACATTTTCAAGAATGTATTCGTTACATATAGACTATTTCAACTGCTTATGCATTACTTTATCCATTACTTTCATCTAGCTATTTTAACTGTTTTTCAGTTACTTTCAGCTGGCTATTTCAATTGCTTGTCTATTACTTTTAGACAACTATCCCAACTTATCTGCTCACTTGTTAACTAGTGGTAATTAGTTTAGTTGATTTGGTAACTGCAGAGGCAACCCCTGGGGTAAAAGTGCCCCTTGTTGGGAATAACTGTACTACATTACTGTGTTCGTACTGCCGGCCTTAATGCTCAATTTTGATTCTCAATGTTTTTTAAATGCGGCCCACATCAGACTCATGTAAACTGGCCACAGCTGAAAGTGACCCGAATGGGCAAAATAATAATACAAAATCACACACAGCAGGCTGTCGTATGGAAGTAAACATGGAGACCACAGAGGTTAGTGTCTACAGTTTAATTTTTAAGTTGATTTTAAGTGGAAGAAAGGAATTTGTGAGCAAATGATAACAAGGATGAGGAGAAAGAGAGACACATTACGGCAATGGCTGCTACTTCTGCTACTTAATTGTGCTCTCAAAACAGGGGGGAGATGAGAGCCAGGAGGGTCATGGATACTGAGCGGACCTAAAGTTGCATGAATATGATTAATGTGGTGACATAAACAAACAAAAGTGCTCTGATGCTAGCAAGGCTATTTTGCTAACATGATTCTTGTTTATTCCAATCACACCTGTTTTTTTAATAATTGATAATGAAATGAATGCCCTCAAATGAGAGTGGGGTTGTGTGAACATTTTTTGGCTTCTGAAAGGGTGTGTGACAGAAAAAGTTTGAGAACCACTGCTGTAGAGAGACATCAGAGTCGCATGAATTCATATCTGACCGTCCAGACTGACGTCGCTTTTCAAAAAATATGACCCGTATCTAATTTGGACCACATTTAAAAGTGGCCCAAATCTGAACTGAAAAGGTCAGACTGTGTGACTTGGGCTGTTCACACTGTCAGATCTAAGTCACATATGAGCAAAAAAATCAGATTTGGGTCACATTGGCCTGTAGTCTGAACGCTATGTTAGTCTATGTTACAAGCATTAGTATATTCAGTTAGGCCACAGCCTTTCTCAGTACCTTCTCTTCACTTGTAGTAGGTGGAGGGCTGTCAAGTGTGATGAGCTTCTTCAAGTCTTCTTCCAGGCTGGACTTGGCAGTGTGCCGCTGGGGCGACTGGCAGCCCCGGAGATTGGCCCTGAGCTGTGGCTGACCACCCAACAGACCATCACTCTGGTGTCGTCTGGAGATAAAAGATTCAACCGAGAGAGTTACCTCTTAAGACTGGATAGAAAATTGTGTGTGATGAGGAGCTGCAACTATTCTTTCCAAATGTGATGTTAACATGCCCCTGACAAGACACTTCACCACTTAATTGCTTCACAAGGAAAAACTGGGGTTTGTTGAGCAGCTGTAGTGTGAAAACAGAAGCTGTCATCAATCACAATGATGCAATCACCCCTGGGGCCAAAAAAGTAGAAATATGCTGCATTGAATGAATGAAACAGGGCAATTATGTTTAGTCATCCTTCTCTGGGAACCAAATGATTTCATTTCAATGGTTTCAAACTCAACTAAACCACATGGTGGCAGTGTTGGCCAAAATTAAAAAGGTGATTCAAAGTTATTAGATGAGAAGTCAGTGGGACAAAATATTCACTCCTTTCCCCAGTCTCTAAAACATCAACATCACCAACAGCATGACGCATTTCTACACTGATAATTTAATGAAAACATGCAGCACTGCACTGACACAGTTTTAGAGTTTCACAGATGGTGGAAAAAATGATTCCTATCTTACTTGCGAGTGCTGCCAAAGTCCACAGAGTTGACTGTTCCCCCAGGTTTCCTCCAGCCAATCAGGTACTTCGAGGTTGCTCCTTGACGTGGGTAGAAACTCTTGGTCCCCGGGGACTGGCAGTTCGGGGATGTGGGTGAGGTGGCTGCAGCGGTTGCCTCGTCTTGTGGTGACATGGGGCTGCCGCCCTGGCCCTTCAAACTCCCTGAGTGGCCAGAGCTTAGGGTGCTGGAGAAAGGGGGAGTGAGGTGAAGAGACATGCATGGGTAAAAGTAGGCATCACAAACTTTGATATTCATGTAATTATAAAATAAACACGCACCAAGAGCAGAATAAGTGGCTGCAAAAGTGGCAATATAGTGCTATTCATTTATAGGGTTTTCGTTGTTTTATTTTGTGTTGTTTTATTCTTGATTCAATTAGCATGATTGATGAAGAATCAATATCTTTAACTTCACAAAAAAATACTTTTCTTCTAATTCAAACTTTTAGATTTTTTTTGCCAGTTGCATTAAGACTGATTGCATATATAAAAAGAACATAAAAAGATTATGTTAAAAACCATTAGTTAACCTGTATCATCACTTCATATCTTACTATCTCTGCAGATGGGATAAACTGATGATTTTATAGTTAAAATATAGGACACTTTGTCCTTGCACTTAATTTCCAGAACCTTCAAATACCATTTCTCCATTGTTTGACATGAAAGCTTGAATTTTCAAACAGCAAGTTTTGTGTCTGTGTGCAAGCGTGCATGTGCGTGCACATACTATAAAACAAAGCTGCCAATGTACAGGTCTGGTGGAGCTGAGTTATTTCTGTCTGAGAGCAAGAAGAGAGCGAGGAAAGCTTTAGTTGATTCAAAGGAAGTGGGATTTGGAAGTGGGGGAACAGTGCTGAGCTCACAGTCTGCATTTCTAGCAACTTCAAGTACTTCCTTTCTATCATGGATACCGGGAGACGGAGATACATACAAATGCAAAACCGCACACACACACACACACACACAGAGTTATTTCAGTCTTCCTTTGTTAGTGCCAAACTGCAGAGCTTTGGACTTTTCGATCTGGGGTGGTACAGGATATATCTGGACTACAATGAATCACTGTCTGTTTAATAAAACATTGATGCAAGGGCACAAATTCCACAGCTGCCTACAGCTGACTCTCACAGAATAGCAGCACACCTGGAGTGGGAGGCAGCATCACTCAGGTTGTAGGAGCCACTATCGTGAACTAAGGGAAAACCTGTTGGACTCTTCGCTGGGATCTCACTGCCTCCGACAGCGACAAGAGAGTCTGATGTTGGAGGTGGAGTGTCTGTGGCCCTCTGGCTGCCTGCTGCGTCCTCCTGCCATGGGATTTTGTCTTTGG
This sequence comes from Lepomis gibbosus, assembly GCA_029875015.1. Taxonomy (NCBI): domain Eukaryota; kingdom Metazoa; phylum Chordata; class Actinopteri; order Centrarchiformes; family Centrarchidae; genus Lepomis; species Lepomis gibbosus. The sequence goes on from JAPMOB010235939.1 coordinate 52,990, forward strand.
CCCTGAAGGCACCGGTGGAGGAAGCTGTACTGCTTTGTGTGGCAGTGAAGGAGGTGGCGTCGATGCCACTGTCAGTGGACGTGCCCTGAAGATAGCTGTTGAGCTCAAGATCACTCCGCACTCCTGAACGTGAGCCCACTTCATACCACTTCTCATCACTGTGGGCGGAGCTGGAGGCGTTGCTCGAGAGTGTGTTGCTGCTCGACTGGCTGGATGAATACGGACCATCGGGCTATTCAGAGATGAGAAGCCAAATTAGCACGTTTTTACAGTACAAATTTTACTTGAATGACTTGAGAACCCATAATGATCTTGTAAGAGATCTGAATGACTTTTCTTATTGCATGTTGGTATAAAAATATTGCATCCCTTAGGTAACCACAGGGACTCCTTCAACTCGTAACCTTCCATCAAATAGGTGCAAGGAAATTACGTTCAGTATGGTGTTTGCTGATTCCGGCTCACCTTAGTGCTTTTGTTGGGAGACAAGTGGCTACTCTGCTCTGACGGTTGGAGTCGAGGAATCACTGCCTTGGAAACCACAGTGTCTGTAGAAAGCAAACACATATGGGGTAGTGAAATCTGCAGACAAGTGACATGACAGTAACACTGTCTAAATCAATGCTGAGACCAGAGTCCCTCTTACCCGCACTGGTTTTGTCACCCTGTCTGCTGGCTGCCTCCCCCTCCCCAGGTCGGGACCATGCAATGCCAGTGCTAGAGCCTGCTTTGATCCCATTGACACCCTCACCTGCCACATGTCGTGCAGATGACACAGGGGACTGGCAGTTGTTGTTATTAAACCTATAGGGGGAAATGAGAAAGGTCACCTATGTTGCCACTTGCAGTGCAACAGGCCAATTTAGCATATTTAACCCATAGTACAGGTCAGAAGCACTTACCCATCAGGCATCGACTTCTGCCTCCAGTGGTTGGAGCTCATGGTGTCTGTGTAGGAGAGGCTGGAAGGGGAGTTTATGTTGTGCATCGTTCGACCCATCACAATGGAGCAGGCAAGAGCATAGTTGTCGTTCCCTGGCGAATATCTGTGGTGACACATAAGTATGTCACTATAAACGAACTTCACACTGCAACGAGACAGCCTTGTGTTCAGTGTATCGGCAAGTTCCATAACAGCGTTATATTTATTTTGTGACCTTTTGGGGTTGAGTGGCCGCCCATCACTGGACACACTTCGGGGAATAGCGGCAGAGTTGCGGTCACTGAAGTCTGAAGGCGGGGCCTTGATCAGCGTTCCCCCGATGCCGGCAGCTCGTGTTTGAGGGCTGGATGAGGTGCGCGGCCACTTGGTGTTGGTGTTGTTGTTGGTGGGGCGGAAGGGGAACTTTAACTCGTAAGGCATGCCCTCCTTGTGGTTCTTGTAATCCACTAGTGGCATGTGGTAGATTTCTGAGCAGCCTCTGTTGACACATCACAGTTATATACACAATATTTTAGAGAAAGCCTCAAAAAGCCACAGACAACCACATTAAGCAGAGTTTCTCATGCATCTATAGATCATCTATATCCACTCTACCTGCGTGGTGTGGAGTCTTCGTGTGGGGGAATGATGACCACCTTGACAGTAACAGAGGTTCTGAGCAGGTCGATCATCTGCTCGTGAGACAGTGAGGCCACCGACACCTTGCAAATCTCCACCAATCGGCTGCCCTGCCTGAGCCCAGCCTGCCAAGCATAACCATATGGCTCCACCTCGGCGACAATGCCCTCAAAGTTGACATGAAAGCCCAGCTGGCCCAGGGCGTTACGGCGCAGGGTCATCTCTGTGGTCTGACTGCCCTTGGTCAACAGCTACAGAACAGATAAAGTGAGGGAGTGGAGGTGCAAAAGGGCAAATCAGAGAAAGAGTAGAACAAATGTATATGTATTAAACATGTTAAAAAAAACTTAAGAGGCTTTTGCAGGTAAACTAATGTGCACACCACATCTTTTAAAATGCATCTGACACTAGCTCTAATCCTACCCAAGCTGAGGCACTTATTTCAATCACATACTATGAGTACTGAACACTCCCACGATAACTGACTACCGTTAGACACCATGTCTACCTCTTGCTCTACCTGTGGGAAGTTAAGTGAGAAATAAATAGTAGTTAGTACAGCCCTGTTCCAGTTAGCTAAAGTTCTGAAGCATGTGTTGATGCCCACAACAAAGGCCATGGAGAAAAAAAGGGGAAAAATCACATTGCTGCTTTACAAAGAAGGGCACGTGCCAGTATGGGTGGCAGGCAATAGTAAATCTTTAATTTGATTACCACCAAGAAGAACTGCAGTGTCAAAAGAATGATCCAAATGCACCACCAAGAAGCAATGCCTTACCTACAGCACACTGAAAACCTCAGTAATGATATCATATCACCAAATTACTATGTATTATGCATAGCATGACTGAAAATCATAGTCAGCACAACAGCTGTGGCTTTTTGGTGACTGTATAATTTGAGGCTACGCCCTTATATTTCTATATTAACATGAACAATACTATTATTATGCCCTCACACGTCATGGGCCTGGAAGTCACTGATACCACTGAAAAACCTCACTAATCTCTTTTTGTCTCCACACCTGTTCACCGACTACATGGATATTCCAAAAGGCCCTGACCTTTGCACTCTGACACTGGTTGCTTGATTGATGGTTTATTCAACTGTTTGAATCAATACTATCTGTACTGGATTAACTTTCCAGATAACCAGATATAATGTTAATATAATGAGAACAGCAGTATGTATTCAGAAAGTCAGAGGTACAAGGACTTTGGTGTTCATTACAAGCTGTTTGTCAGAGTGTTTGGCTCAGTGTAGCCTCTGATAGCAACAGCAGATGGTGTGTGCTAATGAGATGTACTGTCATAGACAGTAGTGGTGCCCCACTGACCTCCAGTCTTTTGACAACCTCTCCAAAGTCTTCCGTGTTGTTATTGATGGAGCGCAGTGATACACTCTCACCACGCTCATAGTAGATCTTCATGGAGGCGGGGCTCCCCGTTGACCAACCAATCACATCACGCGTGGCGCAGTTAAACACGACCGCTTTGGCCTCCTGATCCAATAAGATGATGAAGTCATTTGAAATGGCCAACAGGCATTCGCGTTCGGCTCCAGCTACCTGATCTTCAGCATGGACCTGCCAGGTCACGGCTCCCAGGCTCCGAAGCTCCGCCCCACTGTATGGGCGCACCTTCTCCCGTCGTTTATGTGCCAGAGAGATGAAGGGGAACTTTCCAGTTGGTTCTACTGGAGTACTGGTCACATGACGCTCTGCCAAGTCACGCAGATATTCCTGCCGTGTCCGTGTTGCCATGGCACCAAACTTATCTGACTTGTGGGCTGCGTTCTCAGCGTTGATGACTTTGCCCAACAGGAAGTCCCTGAAGACGGTGGATTTGGGAAAGGTCACGCCTTTGGGGATCGGTGGGCCAAACAAGGGAACGTCCTGGGAACGGGTGACAGCCACACTGTAGAAAGAAAAAAAGAGGAGGGGTTTGAGGTCACTGCTATAGTACGTAGATAAACGATACCTGTAAACCACTTTTTAAAGGCCTTCAGTAATTTAATTTAAAAGTGTGGTTTGGTTTGACTCTGAACGTGGCAAAAATATAGGAAAACAAAAAAGACATTGAATTGAGTATTTGGATACGTACTGTATATGTGAAGATAAATACATCAAAATAACATAAAATATAAATACCATGAAACACAACAAGATGTTTTGCATAAAAACAAAGCATGAAATATTATAAAAAACACTAAAAGCAAACATAACTTTTTTCAATGTCCTATAACAAGGGGAAAATTTCAAATTTGGAAGGACAAACAGCACATGGGCTGGTAAAAAAATGCACAGTGGAAACATCTTTCCATAGTTTCCCCCTAAGGTTTTGTTGCCTTTGACCTGTTTCACTTGTGAGTACAAAGGAGGGCGTTAGAATTCCTGCAGACAAGGCTCTTCTCTTGTTAGCCTCTCCCGCTCCTATTCCATTGTGCATTACTAAAAATTAGTGAACGGGTGCAGGTAGCGCTTTTGTTATATCTGTTGTTCATAATAAAATAGTCCAACAGCCCAATGTACGACAAATATAGCCAAGTGTGTTTTTAAGCATAGAGTCAGTAGCATATACACTAAAAGCCCATGAAAACAAGAAAACCGAGACATGGTCTCGGATAAGCTGATGTGACAGTACTGACAAGTCTCCATCCAGTCCATTAAACAGATAATGCAGCCATTGCCTTTAGCAGAAATGTTGCAAACCATGCCTGACTACACCCCAGCATATAAATACTATACATCCAATCACAGTTGACAAGCCAGTTCCCTGTGCTGACACTCTGCCACTCTTTGCTACATCATGGTATGGAGAAGCTGTGCTGCGGCTAGAGCGTTTCCTAAACAAAGGTCTAGTTATGCAATCAGCCTTGATGGCCCTGTGGGAGTTTGAGGCAGCGGTTGAAAGCAGCAGATTAGCACCCCGCTGGCCCCGGGCCACTTACTCCTCTAATGCTCCGGTCTGGCTCAATATGACCTGAGCATTATCCAAATCTCAGCAGGAGGCAAAAACAGGCTATTAATAACGTGGATGGCTCAACAAATCATTACATGCTCTTTCTTAATAAAGATTAGAGAAGTAAAGACACCACATTACTGAGTGGCCTTATGCAAGATATTAAGACAGTCATATAAAGTGATAAAAAAAATCCAAACAAACAAAAATCTCTTTGTGGGACATCAAGTTTCAAGCTAGTATATGTGTGTGTGCATGTGTGTGTAGGAATCTGTGTGAGTGTGATCTGTATATGAGTGTGTGTGTAATGTTTTTGTTTGCAATGGACTAGCGATCAGATGAAATCCACACAGCTTGATCTTGAGCTAGTGGCAAAGTCAAATCACTGCATCAACTATTTTGCATCGTTTTAACAACCACCAACACCCCACAAGCTACAAACACCAACACAAGCACTTGTAACTTACCTCCTGTTTCACCAAAAAGCGACAATGCTCTTCAGAGTATTAGTGAAAAACACCCTGAATCTTTGTTGCCATTAATGTATAATGTTTTTACTCATTTCTGTTCTGCAGCTACAATCCAACACTTCAGATATACCAGTCGGTATGGTGTTGCAAATCCTTGTAGTAGCCTGCTTTCTCTTGTCTGGACCCAGATTTTTTCCCCCCAAACCATCGGGGGAAAGCATCCATGGAAATACTTGTGACAAACAGTTAGGAGTTAAGTCCTAACATATGGTACCTTGATCCACAGAGTGTGAGTAGAAGCCAAAGGCAAACAAGGAGGACCAGCGTTCTCCTTTCGCTTTTACCTGATTACAAACTAAAAGATGCACCCTGAAGCAAGCTGAAAGAAGATGTCCACTAATCGATGGGATGGAGTACCTGGTCAGAAAAAAAGGAATTTGCCAGAGAGCGACAAAAAGAAAGGCTCAAAATAAATTAGCTTGAATTTGAGGCTTGTGTGAGCCGAGAGACAGAAGGCTGGCCTGGCCCATGCGCTCCTGAGATGGACAATGTGAGCTCTGAGGGGGGAATCTGCTCTCCACAATCCTCCCTGCTCACATGCATGTCTGGGTGAAGAGAGCACTTCATGTGCATGGCGCTAACTCCTTCAGACCATTCCAGCTCACGCTGCCCAAAGGCAAAGTGGCAGGCGGGGAGAGGAGAAGGAGGAGAAAGGGGGAGGCTTGTATTATATGAGTGTGTGTGTGTGTGTGTGTGTGAAGAAAGAACCTTTGAGTGAATTAGTGTGCATGGGGAAAAGTGCGCACATGTGTGTGCGACTGTGTGTAACAGTGTGCAAGTGAGCATGAGAAGGAGGTAAAAAGGAGAAACGGGAGTACGGTAGTGAGAGGGAGCAACTATGCGGGTTTAATATCAGTGCATGCAGAGCACAGAAAGTGTGTGTGTGATGGGGTAGCGATGCAGAAGTGTGAACGTCACAGAGTTGCTGTCTGATCATCACAAGGCAAAGACTCAGCTAGCGGAGGAGTTGAGGAGAACTCCCATCACTTCGACAGTCAATGCAGGGCTAATCTATTCTATTTCACTATAATCAAACAAATGTCTACTTTTGCAGACATGAACACACACAATTCAGTAATACGGGACGGTCTCACAACAGGCTTTTATGTTTGACCCATGCCTCTCGGTCAATGCTTTTGTCTTAATGCCACTAGCTACCTGCATAAAAACAACACAGCTGGTAGCACTGAAAGTGGTGTGGAGCTTTTAAGGTTTCCATAAAAAGGGTCTAGTTCCGAGATGGTATGTTATAACCAGATATTATTCAACATTGCTAGTGGGTTTGGTCAGTCGGGACTGAGAGTCTCCTTAGTCTCTAGATATGGTCATATACAGTATATTCATAGCTGGTGGGCTAACCTTAACCTCAGTGTCAGTCGCAATTCCATAGTAACAACTCTCTGAAAGGGTAAAAATGTCCTAGGCTTTCGGTAGGTTGTCACAATTTTCAAAACCTGTACTTATTCAAGAAGAGGTTTTGTTCAACACACATGCCACATGCACCAGCACTGCTTTTTCACATGTATACATGTGCAGAAGAAAAAACGTACACCTCTAAGTTCAGTGGGTTGTACATTATGTCGAGTTTAGCTATTATTCTGCTATGTTATCTCTGTTTGTCAAATACGAAAGACCCACCTGTAGCATGTGTTGTCAGAGCAGGGATTGTGCACCCGTACGATGATGAAGACATGTTGAAAGTGAGAGCGAATGACCTTGGGGGTGAAGGGGTGAGCGCCAGGCTCCTGGAACACGATGGTCACTATGTCATTCCCTATGTGGCGCTTCCTCAGCAGCTAGTTGTTGGAAAACAACAAAGTCTTAATTAGAGGAGTATGACACTTAAGTCTGAAAGCAAAGTCATACCAAACATAATGTTTCATTATGACAAAAACACGGCACTCGGAAACAATACGTCACAACGAAAGTTGGATGGGAAAGGACATATCATGCATTCCTCTAAAGGATACACCCTTCCTTTGAGGCACTGGTTTCAAACATGGGGGCATAGAACCACTGTGGGGGGGTGGAACTAAGTTAAATGAACAGTATTTATTTAGGGAAATAAAAATATAACAACATTTTGCTGATGCTATCATGCTGATTTCATTTCTTTTAATTCAATCAAATTCAACTGGGCTCATTTTTTATTTGTTGCTCCCCCAAATTTCATATATGTGTCTTGTTTACATGTAGTGGGGCGGGGAAAGAACTGTTTTTAGCTTTTGATGAATGGGGTCATGACAGAAAAAGTTTGAGAACCACTGCTTTAAGGTGTTCTTTAGTACATCTCTTTTCCAAGCAAAATGAGTTTTCCATGTCCTGAAACACATACATATCTTTACCTGCTGTTTGTTGTTGGGTGTGTAAGGCAGCAGAGTCGACACATGGAACATGATCTCATAATCCTTGTAAGTCGTGTATAGGGAGTGAGTGCCTGTGGAATCCGCTGCAGGAAAAAAAAAAAAGACAGCCGTCCATCTCTCTCACATGTGAATTCTGAGTGCTCAGTGTTTTCTGTGCAAGACGGGATGCAGTTTCACCACAGCTCAAACAACTAGACAACAGTGAACTGTGGATCATTGTCAGTCTGGATAAGATGACTGATTAAAAACCAGTGATCAATCAACTGTTTTACCCAAGTGTCCAACGAAAGTCCCAGGGACAAAATATCTTCTAGTTTTTATTCAACCAAGTCCGGTTGCCCTTGACCTCAACCTTCGTTGGATAACTATGAGCTGGATGACTGAAAACCTTCACAGACATTTTACCCAAGTGTCGTCCTATAAGTGGAGACCTTTGCACTTCTTGGTGACAGTATAGTTTCCAGTACAATGTCTCTTTGTGGACAACAAGATCATAAACCAAAAATGACAAAACCTTTTCAGTTAATCACCAAATCTTTGTTTGTCGAGCCGGATGCAATCACAGTATATCTATGCGCTCATTAGTACCACTGAGGGATTACTGTATTGGACAGGCCAGAGATAAAATGATACTTAGAGAGATATGAATTTAAAAAAAATAAGTGAAAGTGCTACAAGAACAAAGTTGGTGAAAATTAGGTCGAGTGAAAGGAAATATTTTAACAAAAGCAAGATAAAAGAGCAAAATAGAAGCACTTTAAAGTGTAGTGCACTTTGAAGGAGCTAATTGGGACCTGCATTTAAGAGCCTTCCTTTAATTGATGAAACTCAAGTAAAACTAAATAATAAAAAAGTAATGACCATGAGCTTGGCAGTAAAAGACACATTGTGACACGTGTGTGTGTGTGTGTGTGTGTGTGTGTGTGTGGGTGTGTGTGTGTGATCTAGAAGTGTGTCTGTTACTTTTTGTGTCCAGCTGGGCTCGGTACTTGGTGAAGCCCTTGAGGCGAACCTTCTCCCCCAACAGTTGGAGAAACTCTTCCAGGGCGGGACCAGCCGTCTCATTGTTGTACATCTCCTCCTCAGTGCTCTGGCCGGCTCGGCAGTACATCACCCCGACCTTCACCTGAAAACTCAGCTGGGGAACAGCACAGAAGCAGACACAATTTTTCAATACCATCTACACAATCTACAGTTCATGCCCGGACAAAGTTCTTAACATGAACTCACAAAACACAAATTCCCTTTCTGTACAAATTCAGGCAAGCGGTTGTACAGAGCTACAAAAAAAATCTGATTCTGTAAAATAAAACTTCATCCTGCTTTATCTTCTTACCCCTTGTTCATCCAGTTTCATCAGCTGCTCAGTGACCTTGGGTGTGTTGAGGGCCAGTTTAAGGCAGGACAGATCCAGCTCAGGGAGAATGTACTCCAATACCTCTTTGATGGGCAACCCACGGGTGGTGCCGTGCTTAGAGGTGGAAGGCACTGCATCCTCCAGGATGGAACCTCTAAGAGTTGTCAGCTGAATGGACAGAGATTACAGAGAGGAGAGTGAGAAAGAGAAAGAATGCATCTCAGGAATCCCTGGTGTGCTTTGAACTTTCTCTTGAAGATGGAAAATACTGATAGCAAAACCATGCCAGACCAGACACCAAGAAAAAAAAGATACAAGTCATTCTAAAGTAACACCATCCTCTTATTGTACAGTTAAAGAAGCTGACATGACATAACAAGACAATTATGAATCAAGGCCCTGGGTAAACAGAAAATGGAACAGAGGAAGAAGAGGTGGGAGGGCTTGTTCAAGCATTCTGTGTGCACAAAGTCTACATTGTGCTGGGCTCTGAGAGTGAACTCAATTACTCTGCTATCATAAGCAGCTGGAAAGGGCCGAGACTTTCTCTCCTACAACTTTGAGGCTGTGTTTACAATGGATCTGTGTTCCCCATGTTTGGAAGGTAGGATAGGGGGCGGTGGTACTGTAGTGCTTTAGTATGGGGGTTTAATCACATGCACCTGTCCTACTTCAGTCCACAACAAACAGCCTCGGGCAGGTGCCTTCACCCTCTGTCTGGGAATGTATCATAATAAATCCCATAACCTAAATTTTAAAACCCAAAATCCCAAACCAAACACAGAAGACTGAGCGCCAACATTGTAACTAAATATGTCTAATTTTTTTACTGAAACACAGAAGTTAAGCTCTATCCACAGTGTTTTGAGATTGTTGAGCACTGACAGGCCTTGGAGGCTGGAAGATGAGTGCATTTCCTAAAGTTTCTTCACACATTGCTGATATTGGGAGACAGCTGAATAGCCCGAGGGCTGGTTGCATAATAAGAAACACGGACTAAGACTGGTTTTACCTCAAGCTGATCTTCCTAGTATGTAGCAGGGATTGTAGTAACTGAGCTATACACACCTTCTATACAGATAAACAGGATATACAAACCAAACAAGCATGTCTAACTGTCAGTTAAGACAAAAATGCCAACATAACGAATGAACGAATGTTATGTCTCACAGTCGACCAAAATAATTTCCTTCCCAAATTTGTGAGTACAAAAAAAATAATGGAATGCATCTGTAAATGCTGTGGGCAGATTCAGTCAGGAGCAGGAAGGATTGATGGGATGCGGTGTTGAGATTGGGGTGTAAGAAGGATAGGACACTATGGCTGACCTCGCTGGTTCTGAAGATGAGGCGGTAGTTATACTGCTGGCCGTGCTCCTTGTCCTCCTCCAGCTTCTCCCTGCGTAAGCTCACTGCCACTGGACCCAGTGCCTCGTCCATCCCAAAGTAGTTCCAATGCTCTGAGGTGGAGGAAGCAGCAGAGAAGCAACATTTAAAAAACATCTGTTGGGGAATATCAAACTTCTTTCAGTCATATGGTAATGAGTGCATGGAATGAAAGCAATTAAACTGATCTTACCCCTAAGGTAGAAAAACTTCCTATAGTAGTAGGCTCCAAGGTCCACATGCTCCACAATGTATTGTTTGCCCTTTTCACTGAGCGTGCTGGGGCCTTCCTTCGGTCCCTCTAGCACTGCTACTCCAGCATTTGTGCAGTGCGTGCTCACAGATGTTTCATATAAGTTTCCTTCCCCACTCAGGGTCCCTGAGCCACTGTTACCTGCTCCACCACCACCCACAAGCCCATGATAACCTGCCCCGCCTGCTCCCAATCTGCGCCTCCCATTGCCATCGGCACCTATCTCATTGCGGAAGCAGGGGCAACTTAGCAGCATTTCATTGCTTTGTTCATCCCCTACGTCCAGACCAGGACTGTCCCTTGAATTGAGCTCTTCCTGGCTTCCACTTGGGGAGCTATAAGGCAGGCTGTGTGTGGACGAGAGGGTGGAGGTAGCTGAGGCTACAGCGGCAGCAGATGCCCCAGTGGTGGTGTTTTTCCTCTTGCCTGCAATCTGCCGCAACTGAGTGACTTCGTTGAGGTCAAACAGCATGCTTTGAACATCATAGTGTGCAAAGCCTTTCTGACACACCCAGGGCTTGAGAGGGGGGCCCATGTCCTCTGTCCGGCTGTCCTCTACATCAGACCCTGCTCTGGGGGAGTCTGACTCACCCCGTACGTTTCGAAGTATACGGAATATAGACTCATTCCCTGTCTCGGATTTAGTTCTTCTCTTAGGGGGCTTATCTCTGTCCTTGGTTTTAGGAGGCTTGCCTTCTGTGGGATCCTCCTGAAGGTCAACGTTGGTCAGTTTGGGCCCAACGTTTAGCATGTCCTCCAGTTTCTCTGGAGCAGGGCTACGCTGGTCAAATTTTTCCCCTTGATAGCCCTTAAGCAGTTCAAAGAAGCTCTCTCCAGATGCTCCATGCTGATCTATTGAGGAGGTGCTACCATATTCACGATGAAGAGGAGACCATTTGGCTCCCGATGTTGGACTCCAGTCCTCTCCACTGTCTCCACTGCCTTCCATCTCACTGATGGTCATGTCACTGTTGCTGCGCTGACGGATGCGTCTCTGTCGTGGGTTTTTATGTGTAGGACCTCTGTAGTCTCCTGGGACTAGGTAACGGGTGTCCGGACTGTAGTTGTTACCCTGGGCCTGGGTTCGGTTCTTCAAAGTATTGTGAATGTTCCGCAGCATTGACGAATCCTGAGGGCTCATTATAGAGCCTAACTTAATGTGACTTTTTCCAGCAGAGGGCACACCAGAGTTCTCGGGCTCTGTAGCTGAGTTCCACACAACCCCTGCAATGTCTTTCCTTGGGGGCCAGTCAGCCACCCGAGCCCGGACACCCATTTTAGGCACTCCTGTGCTCACAGTGGCATGGACATTATCTGTACGGGTTGGCACAGCCCCTCCATTGACCATACGAAGGTGGCGGGTGTAAAACTCATCAGTGGCGGGGATGGAACCCCCAACGGTGCGCTCCATGGGTGGGCCCTTCAGGCTGGTCATGACACCAGTGCCAATGGCTAAAGGCACTTAGCAGGGAGGCAGGGAGGCTGCCTCTGGGATGGGATGCTGCTCCCTGACGTCATGAGCAGGTTGATTGTCTGGATCAACAAGGGAAGAGGCCGAAAAAGGGAAGGGGCTACTCCACCTCTTCAGCACTCAGGCCTGCATACTGCTTCCTCAACTGTGTCAACACTGCCGGCATTTTTCTAACTCCAAACCCACTATCCTGAAAAGAAAAGAAGAAGTTGTTATTATGAGAGTAGTAAGGGTCTGGAGAGTAGATAACCACAAACAAACATCAGTTTCCTGACTCACACACTGTTCCTTACATACATAATATGGGAAAAATAGAAACCAAACTGGGAAGCATGTTTTCAGTTAATAAGTAGTTGAAATAAGATCCATAGTACTGGAAAACCAGATGACTTCAAACATGATTATCTTTCATTAGCACGAATATTTCTCTACTTTTTTTAACACTCTTAAAATTCTTCATATTCAATGCTCATTGACACCACAGCTGTGCTAACAGTTATAGGTTTTAGGGCATCTAGTAAAAGAACTCTAGTATCTGTCTTCTTCTTTCCTGTGAAAATGTGTAAGGAGTAGGACCATATTTTGTGTTTATATTTAGATGGAATATGTTTGAATTTATATGGAATGCACAAACCTGCCTGTGGAACAGAATGTGGATGTTTTTTTTCCCCTTTGTCGCCTTATTACGAGCCAGTGAAAATTCACTGACATGTTCCATTTCAGATAAGGGGGCCTACTTTTCAAACCAATTTCAGAATAAGCATCAAGGGGAAAACATGAAAGCTCAGCCAAATTTAAAATGAGTTCAACAATGTGTGTCATTTTATTTCTTGAAAGCAAAATGATGAATTTATCAGTTATTTTATCCCAAGAGAAGAGTAAAAATGACTTAGTTGGCAATTTAATAAAACTGTTCAGGACTTATGTCATAACCAAGATAACATGGGCGAAACATTATCTGGATCTATCAATAAATTAATTATCAGCTGATTTTCTTCTGCTGGCATACCTCGAAACATCCCTCTGTCACTGACTCTTGGCTTATATTTTGTCTGATGTCTGTTGGTGTGCCCCTTTGGTAACATTTTAGTGAATTGTAATGCAGAGTTTTTTCTAGCTGCACATCAAAAAGCAAAGGGGCCCTTTGAAAGTCATCTGAGAAGTGGGTGATGATCCTCTGCCTGACAAATCGGGCCAATTTGGCAGTGAGACACTGGGGGAGATTAAGGCTCCACTCTCTGTCAGCCCTGCCTGGCTGTAGCTGTGATCACATTAGCCACAAGCGATCAGTACACTGTGACGGGCCTACAGCACAGCCACCTTCACACTACATCCCAACATCAGGGCCAACTTTATGCTAATTAAGACACATACACTTACTTATTAGAGAGAAGACACCCACCTTCAATTGAAAAAATAAAAGTAATAACAGATGTAGATGTTTTTAAGTGAAAGAATTGGAAAGGAGTGTATAATATCATGTGACCAACAATGGCACAGTGAACTGAGAGATGGGTCAAATGTTCTCTAGACAGTGCAGTTTGTTTGATAACATCAACATCATTTTACGAGTCAGGAAAAGAGTGCAAGTGTGAAATCTCAAGGCTTTGGAGATGATTCAGTTTTCAGAGTGCCTAGGGCAAAGCATCTTCAAAAGACAGAAGAGTGTTGTCTGACAACAAACCTCTAAACCTGTGCGTAGTATACAGCAGAGACCCCTTCTGTCCAATATCAAGAAAAAGCAAGCAGCATTAGATCTTAGTAAGACTAACAGGCATAATTCCTCTTTTAGCTCAACAGTGTGTCGAAATGGTATTTGGTTTGCAGTAAAATTATGCTCCTCCATATTTCAACTTTTCTGAACCACAAAAATACATCAGTAGTGAACAGGGTCCTCAAACAACAAAGTCATTATAGAAGGTTTCCTATGGTGCCTAATATCCGAACAACAGTCTGATGATGAGCTGAATTCTTTGCAAAAAAATATCAATTGAAATGAACAGGGACATTTTGAGATTCTAACCTAGGGTATAACAGCTTCGTGGTTACATGTTAATAAATCTTTAGCCAGAAGGAATTTTAAAAAAGATGAATGAATTTTCATTCATCTTTTTAAAAATTCCTTTGCCACTGTGATCTTTCGTCTGTCACATAAGGAAGCTTCCCAACTATACAATCCTGTAGTGAATGAGCCAATTCTTTGGGGCATGGGAGTAGAGCAGATTAATGAAAACTCATTAAGTAATTAAAAAAACTCATTCATGTCCTACTAACACCCTCGTTTCTCTGACATGAATAAGAGTGAAAATAGTCAGGGAATGTAAGTTTAACTGCCCAGTCCCAGAATGTTGGGCCTCATTCCCCCATGCTGCCGAGGGTCTACAGGGACACACAGAAGAATAGAAGCAACACACACACGTGTCCCAGAAAACAGGCCTCTAATCTCCCCGCTGACGAACATGCAGACAGGCGACTGGCTTCATGGTCTTCTCAGATTAAAGTGAAGAGTGTGGCATAGAGACTGACAGAGTGTGCCTTGTGTACGTTTGTGGGGCGGCGAGAGACAGGTTTGTAAATGCGAGAGACAGTTGGTGAGAAGCTAGGAGCAAACTAAGAAAAAACAAAAGACCCACAACATCCATGCAGAATTAAACAGAGTTTTCACAGGACTGTAGGACATGTCCAGACAGCTTGAGTCTGTTGACTAAATGAGGTTAACTTCCTGTTAATTAGGGCTCTGACCTCCCAGCTGGTGCATTAGGCCCTTCAAGAGATGAGCAAAGTGATGGTACAGTTGTAAAGTGTGGGCTGGTGATATCATTGCACACCTCGAAGGTGCTACAATGTTTTTTTCTGGCTGTAGGAAAGAGTCTAGACACAGAGAATGGTGTTCTGACAGAGTAACATGCTACTCTAAAGACTAAGCCTGCGTGTTACAGGTGAGTCAGACAGCAGGCCTTCCACAATCTGGTGACCAAACGTACACACTATGAGGAATTAAAAGGTGGAAGACAGACAGCAGTCAGTCAGCAGAACAGATGTGTACTGTAGCATGGGGTGAATCAGAAACGTGAACCATGGGTCTGGGACTTTTAATTCTGACTCACAGAGCAATTAAAAAGAACATGACCTGAGTCATCATCATCACGACACAGCAGACGTTCTCAAAGTCAGGGCCTCCTGGAGAGGAATCACTGTTGACTTGGCTAGCTGATGTCCCAGAGGACAACAAGCTGGAGTTGAAAGATTGTTCGTCCTGGGTAGCCAAACAGAGTGGGGATGATGTTTCCCAGTAGACTGGGCAAGTGTTTCCAAAGCCGCGACAAAGGAGCCGAAGGATTGCCCTACAAGCTTGTAATTACTGCGTGCTTCAATGGGGCTAAGGGGCTGTTTGGCTGACACCACTGGCTTTCAAACCGGCACCCTACCATTTAGCCCATTGGCTCTCCCTGTCTTCTAATCTTTCCGTGCTCTAAGGGCTGACTGGGCTGTTGGGCAGCAGGCACAAAGGTCCCTCTGTCCTGGCTTGGGCAAGACTGGGGCCCCATTCCAACATAGTGAAGTCTTTGAAAATTGCCTGGCACGAGAACATCACTATGACTGTGTATATGAGGCCTGCCAGGAAAACCAAATTAATTAGATGCAAGGGGAACTGGAGAGATATAAATGAAGCAAACACTGCACCACAATTTGGAAACAAGGGAAACAGAAGCATCAGAGAATTTAAAGGATCCATGCCTGATGAGGACGGGAAGTCTCACCGACTGAAAAATAGCGAGAAGGCTTTCAACAAAGAACAAAAATGATCTGTGTTGAGCGTGTTTGTATCATAATCATAACGTAAAACCCTGACTCACTGCCACAACACTTATTAACTGACAGCTAACTGAGATTTGGGGAAGTAACACGGGAAAAACCTTTCTTTCTTTTTATAAATGACACTGACAGCAGCAACTAAAGACTGGTGCCAAACTGCAGTTAAACCCCAAACTCTTCCATAGTGAGTAAGCTTTCCCACAAAGCTGTGCACCGGTCAAACAGAGATTGAAGCTTCAGAAGGGAAAAATTCTGCACAATAATTCCACTGACTCCTACACAACATCATTTCCTGTCAAGTAAGGAATTTTGAGGAGTGAGGAGTAAACTAGGGTCTCGACTAGGAAGAAGTCACCAGCCAACTAGGCCCCCCCCACCTGTCTCTATCAGCACTACTCTTATTTAGTCTGCCTGCTCGCTCCTCCTGTATATACATCTGGCTGAGGACCAGGCACAAACCTGCCGTCTGATTGAGCAAACCTGAGAACCCAACACCTTCAGAGAAAAACAGGCAGGCCTGTTGGCAGACAAGCGATACTATCGTCATCCAGCCGCGAGCTGAGATCCTGGAATTCCACCAATTTCAGTGGAGGAAGTGATGAACGTCTGTGTGTGTGTGTATGAAGGGGGCACAGGGCATGTTCAGGCAAAGTCTTTGAGAGAAGTGTATCACTGACTGCCCAAGTGTTATAATACACTTTAAACTTACAACTACAGCCTTGTCTTTTATGTTACACTGAAAGCTTTGATCTATGAAATTACCCGCTCTGGATTATAACACACGCGAAGTGAACCGACGAATTGCTCAACTGACCACACATGCGATGCAAGCACCACGTGTAGTTGGAGCACTTCAAAAATCCGGCAGCAGTCTATCGACATTCATCATCACCATTGTTCTGTGATGTGCTGCTGCTCTGCCCTAACTCTCTGGGCCCCTTGCTATCACCGCAGCACAGTTGAGTGAATAATGGGCATAGCTAACCACTGGCAAAGTGAATTTCACTCACAGCCTTGCACAAGAAGACAGATCTGGAGGAGTGCCAGAATATATTCATTGCCATTATCTCCTCGATCCCTCCTCTTTTTTATCCAGAAAGAACTCCACCAGGGTTTCACATTCTACGTGGGAGAGACAGCAGGATAAACAGACACTTGAAACACTTGACATAGTTAGCAATGGTAAACCCATTCCTATTTCCAATGTCATTAACCGTGTGGGCCTGGAGTTTGACATTGAAAGCCTTTGTCCAACTCCCTGAGGGCCATTTACCTCTCAAACAAAATCTAATTGCACCGCTAACAGCTTAGGTGGTCTACGTGTCTAGAGTAAAGAAGGGTTACGACTTCTTATACTCTAATCTGTTAGCTACCCCATGAAAACAGAGAGAGTACACAGTCTTGAACAGGCTTGTGTGCAATTGATTTAAAGTATGTAAAGTCATCACCAACAGCCAGCACAGACGTTTTACAACTTTATGGTCCATAAATACATTAATCTACCGAGGCCGAGCCAGAGTTGGTTTAGTGCCTCGTATTTGACGTGGGGTTATAGATGACATGTCTTTATTGGCTGAGGCTAAGATTTAAGCTCATCAGCTTTTTAAAGTTGAGCGTTATAAAGAACAGTGGAGAAGAAGCAGTGTGCTGCTGCCTGAAGAGGAATGTAAAACTAATTCTAGAGGTGGCTGCGTGGTTACCGAACAGCAGTTGGGAGCTAAGGTCTGCTCTAGGCTGCACTTTCCCTCTCCCTGCCCTCTCTGCCCGCCTCCAACCCTAGCACTCCATTAGAGAGACAGTGAGCTCCTGATGCACATGGACAGGTACATGTAAAGACAAAGACTCGCACATACACACACGGCAACGCAAAACCCTGAAAATAAAAAAAGCAAATCCTACAGAAACTACAAGAATACAAAGCAGTCAAATTGGCTCATAAGAATAAACTCAAGGGACAAGAGTTATTTTTGACTTTTGTTTCTGCAAAACATCAAAGACAGTACTTTTCTGTCCCCTGCGCAGCTCATAAAAAAGCTTTTTCTACAATACCCGTCTCAACCAAGATTACCCTTTCTTGGAAATCACATGTATGAAATGCAAGTTATGGTCTCTGGGTGGAATCTAATCAGGGCTGCAAAGAATAAAAGGGTCTGCCCGAAAAAAACTTGGTGGCCATGTTTAAATCAAATTTTCAGATACAAACTGACAATCGCCACCACTGCAGAGCCTTGGTTTTGTTGAGCACCAAATTTGACCCAGCAGGCAGTGTTTGCAGATGGAAAGCCAGCTGGCTGTAGCCCTCTCAACCATAATCTTTGTTCTTCTCAATCTTTTTATGGGTGATTAAGAAAGAATTGATATCCTAGAATGTTGCGTGTCTATATCTGCCATATCTTCTGTATTGTAAACATTGCCATACCTGCAAATAATGAACTGAATGTTGACAACTCTGTTTTACAAATAGGCTACTACAGAGTTTTGCAATACAACACTAAAGCAGTAGTATGCTGTAGTAGGCCTATAGGTGTGTGTTGCGAAATATAGTTACAGACTAGTTGTTGTCAGGAATTTACCTGTTCCAGCAGGTTGGTATAAATGGGTCAAACGCCTATTGATATGTTCATTGGTCAGCAACAAACATAGGTTTTGTGTTTGTAAGCGGCTGACGGAGCAGCAAGTGAATGGTAGTAAACTTTGCCGTGAGTGGTGGTATTGTGCCAAAAGCCCAAAGTCCACCCAGTGCCACTTTGACAATACTCCTACCTGCAGGTGCTTGATACGCATGCTCACATTGTAATGAATCTGGGATAAAAAAGGGAAAAATACTATATCAAATGGCATAACTAACACAGAAGCTTAAAACAACATCTAGAGAAGTGTAACATGACAATACCACCCTTTATGCTGCCCCACACAGAAAACATACGCACAACCATTGCCACACAGGCACAGTGCCAAACAGTGCGTACTGTTTTTAAAGCAACCCGCTGCACCATTTCCTCCAGGTGAAAAAGATTTGTGATTTATTTGGGAATGCTTCCCTGTAATATCTTTGAGAGAAAGCTTTGGCTTTCTAAACTAACCCCTAGCTCTTGCACAGTATCTTTCACCTACTGCTTCTACTGACAACTCTTTTAAGAGGCTGTAAGGTGACTCCCTTGGCAGTTGAATTTAACAGCTGTAGGTTTTATTGCTACTACATTGGAATATTTCCAATTGTTACATTGTGGTGAAAATGCTGCACTTATTTGCGTTTGACAAAATGTTGTCTTTCTGAACTGAGCAAGCAGGCCACTTAGAATAAACCCAATGCAATGAGAGCATTTCCCAGCAGTGTACCTTGTTAAACAGGGCAGTGTGGGCGGGGGCAGAGAGGTGTTTACAGGGGCACTCTGTTTCTTCTATTTGCCCAAAAAAAGTGTAGATTTGCCCCTTTTATCTTTTCCAAAAGAAATACTCCCAGCTCAGCATTGATCTGTGTCTGCTCAAATATGTGTATGTGTTGGGATGCAGCAGTTTCCATCACTTGAGGATTAAAATAGGATGTGAGAGTAGCAGCAGTATAATTAACAGTGTTGATGCAAGGAGGAGGGCTGAGTGAATAGTTTGTGTGCTTGCTGTCTATAATTCAGCCGCTCCACGTGCCAGAAGACTTGGGGATTGGGCCCAGCCAGGGGGCCCGCCAAACACTCCCAAGCCTGCTATTATTTCATTCTCAGATCACAGGCCCACACGAGTGAAACAAATCAGAGTAAAGCCCACGGTGCTGTTCACAGATCTTATGACTCTAGCATGTTCAGATTCATTTTGACTGCTCCACTGGATCAATGTCACATCAGTGGCAGTAGCCGCAGAGATGTGGAGCTGTATGAACATCTGAGCGGGGGTTTAAACAAGAGTGGGTCATCACATGGAAATTATGGAGAGATTGTGGTATTTTGATTGTGTGAAGGCTGGTGCCCGAAATGTGATGTTTCACTGTGTAGTGCAGTCTGCTGGCTGCTTGAGGCTGGGGGCATCCAGTGGTCACACACATTGCATGCCAGAGAACCATGCTGTGTGCATGTCTGTGCCCATCAGTGAGCATTGGTCACTTGCCCGGTGCCAGTCCTAGCTGGGCCCAGGCCAATAAAGCCATTTACTCCTGGGCCCATGGTTACTCACAGTGGAAAAAAAACAGAGGCCGTCAATAATATTCCTGAAAATCATCAAGCATAGGAAGTGTGCATGACAGACAGTGACCAAGAAGGGAGTGCTACTAAATTTTATAAGTAGGAGCACCAGCACAACTTACAATAGTCAATGGATTAACATTGACTGCTCATTAAATATTGAATTTTAAATTAATTGATTGACTGGAATAATGAGGCAGCAGAGCCAAAGCTCAGTAATATATTTTATTATTTTCCACATTTTATGATTTCTACTATTTATTTTTTTATGTTAATGTTAATATTCACTTATCGAAGATAAGATTCAGAAGAAGTCTACTTACTCTTTTAAATTCTCTGAGGATTATAGAGGGAGCACTGAGGTTTACATGGCCCCCGGGTCAGGTAGGAATGCCCCCTTTGCAGAATTTTGCTTTGGTCCCAATGGAGTTACATGTGGATTTAAGCGCCTAAATTTTGTGCTGGTGCTCCTATAAATTTCAGTTGGGAGCACCAGTGCTACTAGTGGAAAAAGTTAAGTCTAGAGCCCTTGAGGGTGCTTGGGCCCTCTTTTTGCTTGCTTGCAAGTCTGTTTTTTTAACCTTTATTAGTGTATTTCAAACCGCAAAAAGTGAATGAGGTTGCATTTATGGGCATGAGTATGTGTAAGTATGGAAGTGTGAGGACAGGGCCAGGGTGAGAGCAGTTAGGTCTTCTTCTACAACTGTGCATGAGCAGTAAGGTCAGTCGGCAGCTGCCCGACAGATTCTCACAGCAGAGGTGTCAATATGACAGATGCCTGTGATATTTGGAAGTCATCCACTGCCCTGTCCTCTCACATCCTCTGCCTGATTACACAGGTTGCAAACAAGCGACATCATGGAGGACTCCACAGGAAGAATTACGATTCGACGACACTTACCACGATAAAGGAAAGCGCATTTTAACTCATCACAAACTCGGAAATAATGTAAGAGTTAAGTGGTGGGGGGAGAAAATCAGACCCTCTATGTCTGTGTAACAACAACATTGTATCTGTTGCTAAAACACAGACACATTAACTGAGTGCTTAGATCAGATAACAGCCTACCAGGAAACAGACAGCTCTCAGGGAATTTGAAACCCACAATAGGAACTTATTCTGGTGCCGAAATTTTAAGAATGGAATACTTTTTCTTTATTTTGAAGGGGCTGTCTGGACAGGTTGTGGTAAGGTGATGTTATGGAAGAGGAGCGGTTGTTTTATTAGACAGCTTCGGAAGGGTCAGGACCATGCTAAGCAAACATGAGAAACATGAGCTTTACTGGGGCAGCAGCAACACTGACCACAGTCTGTTTAAAAGGCCCCCAGGGAATGCCATGAAATCTATTATAAAGATGCTCTGCACATCCTTTGGAGTTCATTTTCATCAGTCAAACTGATCTATCGATCGATCAACGGCTGCTCGTCCAACAAATACACCTCTGAAGCAATCAGAGTAAAGCACATGAACTAATTTGATTACACAGATGAATAGGGGCAGCCATAATGAAATGCAAGGTTTCCCCACAGACTACTATCAGCGACAGAGGAGCACAACACTGCTCCTAAGGAGCCTTAGCTGAGAGCAGCAGTCAAAAGGAAAACATAGCCAGCTATCCTGGAAGGCCAGAGTCAAGGTGAAAGCTTGATTAATATCCCCTCACGTTGGCCAAATAGCTCCTGTGCTGTCACCAGATATTAATTGCATGCCTAGTGCACAAGATGTACTGTACAATTTTGTAATTAACTATTTAATACAAGTTTGCAGGGATGGAGGCAGAAATATATGAACAGGACCTTGCCAGGTAAGCGATTTTTTCTTGGAAGGCAGCCTAATTTCCCAACTAAGGACTCAGAGGAAAGCTCAGGTGTGCCTCAGCAACCAGCATTATTTGTCTGAAATGGCAGCTACTTTATAAAAGCTCAGTTCTGCATGTGGAGAGCTTGATGAGGTCACAAAACGGACAACAGCGCAGCATAGTTACACACGTAAACCTGTTCCAGTCATTGATTTTGGCACGTGTCCTGTGCATCGCCCAGTACACTTCAAGCCCAATTATAAACAGACAGGGCTGCAGAGTAAAGGTGCCCTACTGTCTGTGCCAGAAAATCACAGTGCAAACCTGCACAGCATGCTGCTGCACTGCACCGCACTGCATTTATTGGCACACTCCAGCCAGCTCTGCTGCTGTGGTTTAGCATGCTTCCGTGCCAGTTCCATGCAAGCCACATCCCATTTTAAGCAGTGGCCCAGGGTGCAGTGTTTTTAATACTTTTGTTCGCATTAAACAACAAAAAACACTGATTTTAAAATAAAAGACAGCATAAGGCATGCAAATTGGCATCTGCTTAATTAATCAGTGTTGTTTTAGTCTTAGTTCAAGGATTACCCCCCTCCTCCCGCAGCTGGCACAATAACCAGGACAGAAGGAGGAAAACATGCACATTTTAACTTTAGATCTCTGTATCTGCAACTTCCAGAGTCTTTGCTTAACATATTTTAACACCTCATTTCCGCTTCTTGGTTCTGTTCATAATGAGGCAAAAGGTCAGCATCCAGGACACAACAGCAAACCAAGATGTTTGCAGGTGCAGGTTTTCACTTAGTAGCAAACTCGCCACTGGTGGCTATCTCTTTATCGGCATTCAAGGCAGGTATAGGTACCACGTAAACACAAACACAGCTCTCTATCACTAACAGTAACTCTAATAGCTGAACTAAGCCAATGCTTAACGCTGAACCAAGCACTAGTTCTGTAGAGAGATACTCAGAAACATTATAATACTGGAAGAAGCAGTTACTACACGGTCAAAATGTGGACTCTCATTAATATACAACTTCACCCAATTCTTCGTGCATGGGTTATACAAGCACATGCCCATTTTCATATTTAAAAGACAGCTTTCAGTTTCAAATTTGTTCTTGTGTTGCAAAGCTGTAGGCACGCAGACTATCCAGGAATACATCAATGAAACACACAGGAAACAGGCGGCAAGAGAGGAAAGCCATGTTTGCTATTAGCAGGCCCTATCTGCCCTTTGCACCTGGAGCAACATGGAAAAAAGGACTTTGGCCTAATTCACCAGATAGTGTTTTGTGAGGCTGTACACTATAATTATTTTGACATTAATACTGAGTTATTTTTATGCTTCTTTTTTTAAAA
This sequence comes from Lepomis gibbosus, assembly GCA_029875015.1. Classification (NCBI taxonomy): domain Eukaryota; kingdom Metazoa; phylum Chordata; class Actinopteri; order Centrarchiformes; family Centrarchidae; genus Lepomis; species Lepomis gibbosus. The sequence continues at coordinate 76,026 of JAPMOB010235939.1, forward strand.
GGCTGAGGTAATAATACAGACATACTGCATGAATAGTGGCAGTTTCCTACACACTTCACTCAGTGCACCTGAAACTTCAATTTGTTTAAAAAGTCATCTGAATCTAGCAAAGGAAGCCCTTTGGTTCACAGTAGTCTCATTCTTCCCTCTCAGCTCTGCTCGGAGCAAAGCAGGAACTCGCCCGGTGGAAATGGATTCCCTGGTTCCATGTGGAATTTTGGAGCAATCTGAGGAGGAATTTTTTGGGAGTTTCAGTGCAGGAAACAAAGCACAACACAAACTAGAGTAAGAATGCTTCTCGCTTTTTCACAGAACTTTAAGCAAGAATGTTCAGGACAAGCTCATGCCGTGTTTTGTTGTGCCAGCATTCCGATTTCACCACACATCCCTTGGTCCCTGAAAGTAATAAAAACAGTTGTAAGCATGAACAGGAATGAGGACAAGCTGAACAGACCTGTCTACGCATTGAGATCTGCTCTGCGCTCAGCCATGACCAAGCCCTCATGCATTCCTGCCTGCTTCTCGGATTTCTGTCCACAGGAGGGACAACTGCGAAACCTCTGTGGTTTTTTTGTATGTGGAATTATTTTCCACCGCTGCCCACACGGGCTCGGCATGGGGCACGGGCCTGTAACTCTGCTTGATTGTTTTGATTCTTCTCCAGGCAGAGAGTTCAGTATTCTGCTCCAGAGAGAGTGCGCAGGCCAAACAGAGGAGACAGTGTAGCAACTGGCAGACATGTCCAGACAATACAGCGCATGTCATCACAGTGTGGCAGCAGAGATAGCCTGCAGCAACACCGATCACCAGATTCACGGATTTCATTATTATGGAATGTTTTTTTTTCCTCCTCTCACTTTAAGTTTTTTTTGGGGGGTGGGGGGTTGGCGGGGTAATCCACAAAAGTAGTTGTTTTGTCAAACTGTTTTTTACTTCTCCATCTTCCGATCTCTGCACCATGCCGTACTATTTTCGGCATGTATGAGGTTTGATGGGAGCAGAAAAGGGGAATTACACAGTGTCTGATCTCTGCATGACTGTGGGTTTTGGTTTAGGGCTTAAAGTCGGAGGCAGGATGACAGAAACCAGTCACAGAGATGTTGCTGTAGTTCATGACCGTATAAGTAAGTGGCCACAAAATGGGGACCCACAAATCAGTCAGGTAAGGTCGAGATAACACTTTGCACCTGTCCACTACTAAACTCCCCCAGCGTCAGCAAGCTGTTCAGATTCTCCTACATAGATAATTATAGTGTCCAAATTGCCGTTCATTTTTGCGAGGTCAAAATTCCCCAAACTTTGTGGCAGGTGGGGTGAAAAGGAGGGGAATTTTCTCTTTGTCTGCACACATTTGCTCTGTGACAGTGGCCTGAAAAGAGATTACATCATCACTATTGTAGCTTCCGAGCCCTCTGCTTTCCTCCATTGGCTGGTATACAGTGGACCGTCCGATCCAGACAAAGAGAGAGCATTCCAGCAGTTTAGCAAGCAGGAAACGCAGACCCGTAGTCACACCTCATTACAATCAAACTCATCAACCCCCGTCAGTCGCCAGCGAAAAGACACTCGCATGGAAAAAACACTGGGGGCCACATTCTCATCAAGTCATTTGACTTCTGACTATGGGCTGACTAATAATGGTCAGACACATCACTCATGTTAAAACCAACGGAGCTTCCCTTTTTTTCTAAAAAAAGAGATAGATTACGAAGTTATTGCTGAAGGTTGTGTCAAAACACATGATAACACTCATTCTGGTGTTTTTCATAGAATAAACAAGTGTGAAGAAATCGGCCCAGTAGCTGACATTGGTCATGTTGGTGCACCAGACAGTCCAGGGCCACACCTCAAGGTCTGTTTGGTTTGTCCTTTATAGTCTGACATCACCAACAGGTGGTTACAGGTGGAAGTGGCAAAGGCTCAACAGCAGCCTGTCATGTGATACTGCATATTTCCAAAAGGTGCTGTGAAGAAGTTGGAGAAATGACAGTAAGACTTGTGAGGGTAACCAAGAAGCAGAAAAGAGCTTGGTCAAAACCCACTTTAGACATTAAGATCATTAAACCAACATAGACTAATGCAGTTTGAACTTGAGACTGAATCATAACATTAATCTCATTATTCATTAGAAAAAAGTAAACAGTTGATTTCAGCACTTCATGAATGCCATTTAGCATAATTGCAGCCCCACACATTCCAGAGTGGCAAAATTGTAAAGCAACACAATGCTGCTCTTGTTGCTGTCTTTTATCGTTGCGCGAGCTATTCCCTTCGAGCCAATGCACAGGAGACAATAGAAACATAAGCTCAAGTTAGCAACAGGAAGCATCCCCCTGTGAATGAGCAGGCACATTGGAAAAGACTCCACGACAAATGAAGCACAATAACAATTGTTATTGTTACGTGACAAGTATGATGCAAAAAAGTGAAAATAGAAACACTGTCCTTCAGAAATAAACCATGGGGTGGATTATTTATGCTGGTAAGAAAGATGAGAGATAGCTTTTTTCCCCCTAAAGGATCATGTTTAAAGTTTGCAAATAGATGCATTTGGATGAGTGCGGCACAAAAAAACCCTCATCTTTGGACTTATCTTGTCAACCAGCTGTTATTCGTATGGGCTTCACGCTGCCATGGCTGCAAACTAGTCTGCCTAAATGAGATGTTTTAAGGCCCACGCAGTAATGGCTTTTTTCTGGTATTTTTGTCAGCAGCATAAAACACAGATTTGTTGGCCCACTGTGGCAGATTAAAACAGGGCAAGCATACTTCTCCCAGCAGCAATATGAAGCTGCATAGATTAATTCTCTATAAGAAATCCCATCAGAAAAAGCAAGACACAGTCTGGTGTGAATAATAGCTACAATTTAGAACAAGCAAACGGGACAAAGCTGAGATTAGACTCACTAGTAAGAAATGGCAGTGCCGCTGTATGATCAGTCATGCCCACCGCAGGTCAGCTAAGCCTATCAAGAATGCTAAAAATCCTTGATCCTTGTCCAGAGCTATACTCCAAAGCTTCCTTTTTCACCTGACTCATGCGAAGTTATCCCACTCCAACAAGCACAGTACAACACAGTAACAAGTACAGGGAAGCCTAATAGGTTTCAATTTCCTACCTGCATAACTGGCTTGTTACATCTTATGTTTTGTAAATATGTTCATTTTGGACACAATGCTGCATACAGTGGCTTTGAACTCTGGCTGAAGGCTGGCACCGTTTCCTGTTTGTTACTATCTAAAATCTTTCCTATTCCATCATGTTGCCACCACTGTAATGATCTGTATTCTCTCTAGCTTTTCCAAAACACTTGCTATGTGCCCATAGTGGACCAAAAAAGACCTGGTTTTGTGTAGCCTGTATTCTGCACATTAAGCCTAACTAAATCAGCAAAAGGAGGGTCTGGCATATTGATTAGACTGAACTCTGTAGACATTCACCATGCAGTCAGCTGCTCAAGAAGATGATGACCCAGGCAAGGCTGTAAACAAATCAGAGATCTGGGGGCCATGCAGATGTGGCACAAGGAAATCACCTGCATGAAATCCCTCCTCGTGTGGCAGCAACCCGTGGTACACCATGCTGAAAAATAAGCCTTTCGGGTGGTGACAGTTACACAATGAGACAGCCACACATGCTATAGTGGTGCACAATGCCACCTGTGAATCGTCTCCCCGCAGCAGTGCTCAGAACAATGCCCTTGACATAGGCTCCAACGACGCAATACATGTATTTTGACACTTCGTCTACCAGCAGCCCTGTTAGTTTAAAAAAACAAACAGTGGCACTGATTGCGCACTAGCTCCACACTGCACCTTCACACAGCACAAAGATCTGCTTTGTCCACAGACAGCCGACAGATGTGTGCTGGCACCTTGTACCATGAACACAGCAGCGACATCCCGACTCACCTCTTCTCCTTTCTGACTCAAGCTTCTGCATATCACACAAAACGAAGCGGTTTTCCTCCTTTTGTTTCAACTCGTAACAAGGTCCTAAAAGTCCGAGACACAAACTGCGCAGCGCTCTTCCTTACCTTCGCGGGGAACGTGTTCGCTCCGGTTCAAACCGAAAATGCCCCGGTGTCTCACACGAAAGGCAACTTGGAAGTTTGATACAAAGTTACGGGTTTGCCTCGCTGCGCTATGCAGCTGCTGGAGGGATGAGATCATTCGGGCAGCCTCCCCCTGTCTCTCTCTCTCTCTCTCTCCCCCCCTGCACCGGAGTCTCGCGAGAAGGCTTCGTGGGAAAAGCAAACGTTTCCGTGGCAACAGGGCTCACCTGTACTGGGTAGACGGTGAGGAGGGGAACAGGAAGAGCTCTCACTCTGCGGTGAAAACACAGGCTGAAAACTATGCAAGCTAATGCTAGGCAGCACATTTTTTTCTTTTACTTAGGACCACTTACATTCCTTTTCAGAGGTAAGTTAAGTTTGAACAATATTTATCGAGTGTTTCAAATGATTTAAATAAAGTGGACAGCCAGTAGGTCAAGTGATTTTTAATGTCCACTCCCAGCTAAAGAATATACCTACACAAAATATAACTTTGCCATGTTAACAGGGTGTTTTCTGTCTTCTTAAGACTTGATTAAGATTTGCTGCAGTAACAAGATGCTTTGTGTCGTTTCATTAAGTCCAAATATGCCTTGTTAACAGGGTGTTTTGTCATCTTAAAACAAAACATGCTCCAAATATGTTTTAGAAATTTGTTTTAGAATTTTCTCAGCTAATCATTCAAATTTAAGGACATATAATTTAGTAGGGACGGTACCAATATTCAGCCTTGCGATGGACTGGCGACTTGTCCAGAGTGTACCCCGCCTTTCGCCCAATGTAAGCTGGGATTGAGGATAAGTGGTTGACAATGGATGGATGGTACCAATATCCAGCAACTAGGCTACTTAATTGTCCCTAGCCATAATTTTGATGAACACAATTAAATATAAAACTGTCACCAGTAACAGCTAGTCTGGACAGGAGGTGCAAACGTAGCAAATGAAAATGAAAACGAAAACGTAGTAGTGTGAATGTAGCGTGAGTATACAGAGCCTTCTTGTGGGGAGGGCCCAATAAGATACTAGAATGACTAGTCTTGGATATGTGGAGGGGCCCATAGAGAATGCTTATGTACAGCGTCCAGATTTTTGTGTGACGCCCCTGGTCCCCCACCAACAGTGACATGAAATATCTGCCCTTGGTTTCAGCTTTATTCAGTTTAAATTTGGTTTTCCACTCAATAATAAAGTTAAACTATACACACAGGAGCTCCAGTGAAGGAGCATTTTACTTATTGTTTTCTTTTAATTAACAACCTTTAACCTAGCGTACTGTTTCAAATGCCCTGTTGAAAACATAAAATTAAAAGAATATAAGACAACATTCAACGCAGTTTCTGCAATGTCATACAGTGCTTAATGTAAAATATAGTATTATTTTTAAAATTATTTTGCTATAGTCACATGCAGAGTTATTTGGGCCAAAATACATTCAAATCAAAAGTATTGTCCAGAGATGAAGTTAGAATTCAGATATGATGAGATTGAATCAAGTGACTCATCACTCAAATATAAACAATCTTTGGTAGTATTTTACTGCAAGCTGTGTATGTAGGGAGAAGCACAGGGGGTGGAGGAGAGGCCCCTGGCATTCCTCCTCCAATATTTGCTGCTTCCAATAGCCAACATTACTTACCTGACTGTCAACTAGACCAGTATGCCTGCGGGGAATATATTCATCAAATGTCCTGTATCACAACACAAATATTTAAATGTGATGTGCAAAGACAGTGAGTCAGGCTATCTACAAACAGAAATAAAATGGTGTCAGGTGACTGAGTTTCACTGTTGTCCCAGCGGCAACCTGCCAGAAACATTAGGGCACTGCCTGGCCTGTGGCTCTGACATCACCGTGATGATGTGGATGTGAGCGGATGTGCAGAAAATCCTCTGCTAATCTGCAGACCTGGCAAACAATGCATACTGTGCATAGAAAACTAAAGCTGGATAAGAACTCATCACACAGCGGCAAGGTCAATGCTTTCCTAAATGCATCTTTTAGGACTTGTCTTCAGGTGTCACTGTGGTAGTAAAGCATTCCTGCAGCTGTATCAGGCTACCACTATCAGCAGATCTTACGAATTGGTCGAAAAAGAAGATCTTGACAAATAAAGAATGAATCAGCAGGCTAGAGGACGCGTAATGCAGTTATTTAAGTGAGCGTGTGCAATGATAACATGCATTATAATTGTACATCCTTCCTACTATTTCAAGCCTCATTGTTATGCCCACACAGAGCTGTTTCAGACATGACAACATCTATGTTTGTCAACCTTGTATCAGAGCAACACATCTTTCTAGCAGGTGTCTCACTGTATATGGTCCAATTAAAACAAAATAAATCAGGAAGGGATAATATTGGGTTTTTTTAAGGGTTTTATTTCAGTGTAAACATTTTGAGAGTGTGTGTGTGGTGAATGTTAATTCATAAAAGCATGACAGAAGTTATCTGTTGGTATGATCAAATCAGCAGCACCATCTGCTGGACAGACTAGCAACTTGTAACTAGACTTTAACATACTGTATCTCCACTACTCTTAAGCACTTATAAAGCCTCAGATAATATTCCCTAAGCATTTCAGAATATCACCCTCATGTAATAAGGCTTAAAAATATGCAGGACAGCATATCAGATTTGACTGTGATGGATGAGAAATCTTAAAGAGTTGGAAGCTAGCCTTAGGTCTTGGTTAATCTTAACAGTCTTTGGATGTCAGGCTCGATGCCAATGGTGGGGAACTTCTTACTGTATCTTTTAAAGGGCTCTCCCTCTGGCCCGACGAGGAATTTCTCAAAGTTCCAAGAGACGTCCGTCCTGCTGATGGGACTCCAAACCAGAAATTTCGGGTCCTGCATGAAGGAGCTGGGGTCGTCATCGGGATAGTGGAGCTTGTCTTTAAGATAGGCAAAGACCGGATGTGTGTTTGTTCCGTTGACATCACACTTCTCAAAGATAGTAAAGTTGGGCTGAAAGCCGCCCCCGGGACGCACATTCTGCAGTGAATTCAGGATCTCACCATTGGAGCAGTTCTCCTGCAAAACACAAGTATTAATTTCCATATTCTCCAGCTGTATTATACTACACAGTAATATTATAACAGCTTTAATGCTCATAGTTTGCTTCCAATCTTGGTGATACCAGGAATTAAATTGATTACTGTCGCAAACATAATAACTCTCTATAAGATTGCTAAGCAGATTTGACACTCTTTAGAGTTAAAGCCTAATTGCATTATCAATGCTAAAGTACCAGCCACATTTGGCACAATATGCAATCATGCTGTTCTTTCTGAATTGCTGTATGGGTGAAAATAAAAGGGAATCATTCTCACTGGCCAATGCAAACATGGGAGAATGTTCATTTTCAGAAATGAAACATGACCTAGCATGTTTAGCTGTTTAAATCAACTAATGGTTATAGTGAAATGCAAAAATAATGATTGAAATTGGCTTTTAAATGCTTAGGAATTCGGGTGTAGCTTCCAATTTGTAAAAATGTAATATATATATCCATAAGCACTAAATTGAGTTAAATTTTGTATTAAACATGTAAACTTATGCAGCAGGACTCCCTATGAATAATAACATCATCAGCATGTAAAGTAATTTAGGAGCCCTATATGCAGGGTCATACTGAAGTGCCTCTGGCAAAAGTGCAGTTCAACTGACCTGGTATCCAAACTGGTTACAGGGAAAACCCAGAACCACCAGCCGATGTGGGTACTTGCTCTGAAGCTGGTTGAGCTCGGTGAAGTCCCGGGTGGTGGTGCCTCAGAGCGAGGCCACATTCTCTATCAGGACCACTCGGCCCCTAAACACGTTGAAATCCACAGTGTCTCCCTCCAACGTCTTGGCCCTCAGGTCGTAGAAAGTCTTGGCGATGAATGTCATCTTGACTCCTGTGTTTCCACACTGGCGGCAGATGGGATCTCAACATGCGACTGTAACCCACAGTTTGGTCACCTGACTCACTTAGGGCAGAAAGCTGCCTTTCATGGGTGTCAAATGGCTCTGCAAGAAGCTGATACACCTGTAATGCAACACTATTAACAAGTTTCAGACAGATTGATGTAACTTCCGATGAAACCATACAAGCACATGATGCATGACTTACTGTAATGTGTGCTATCCTAGTTCGGATTAGCTTTGAAAAGTGTTTACATTTTAATGTCTTTGAACCCAAATGTGAGGTGCTGTTAATCATTGGAATTACTTTAAAATTTGGTTATTATTATCCGAGTATGTTTTTGTGTTATTTGGAGCAAATAACATGTATTATTGCCATGTATTTGGCTTTATGGTGTGTTTATGACAAGTATTAGTTTTCTTAGTCATCAAATATTTAACATGATCACCTGTCTTTCACAGAAGGTGATGAAAAATGAATGAACCTACTGCCTGAACTCTCCGTGGACCTAACTTCGCTCTCAGTCCAAATTTAGTGACTCAGCAAAGCTCAGATACACGATTAATTTGTTTTCAAATATGACAATTTCAATTTATTAACTTATGTAGACATACACCTTGATTTTTTGCCACATGCTTGAGTTTCAAAAATTGTACTAAAATTACACATCTGTGGCACCTAAACAGACCCTGAAAACATTATTTTAAGCAGCAGTGACACTCCTTAAATGCACAACACATAGTAGGCAACACCGGTCACATTCATAAAACAAACTGTACACATACATTTCGGATGGTAAATGAACATGGCATAACACTGTCTCCTTTAAGCAAATAAGTCAGCTGTGTAAATGAATCCTTGCCTGCTCAGTTTGAGTTACGAGGTGTTAATAATTAAACTCTGTCCTCTGCCTACCTTGCTGCAGCATATTCACTCGTTGCAACTTTTATAAACAGATTTCTTTGACATGGATCCACGTTACCAACCAATCTGTAGATGTGCAGCTTGCAAATAAAATTTTTAAAAGTAACAAGCAAAGGTGATGAAATACAGCAAAGTGATGAAGGAGATGTATAGTGCATTTCACCAAGGAAAATGAAGGGCGTGTGTGTATTGGTGGTTTTGCAAACGGATGCAGAGCTACCTTCATGCCCTGTAGATATACTAGTTCACTGACTGAAAGTGATCATCAGCGACAAGACTGGCCCTCTGCTGGTTGCTGATGCTAACTGCGTTTACCACAAAGTCACTTCACCGGTTTGCAAAAAGTGAAACAATCGAGCACCCTCCTTGCCAACAGGTCATAGTCTCTGTCATGTCTCTGAAGAAGGCAGAGGAGAGCTGAGCCAAGTCAAAGTAGAGAACAAATGTCCTCAACTACAGTATGAGCCATGACGGCCCGTCTTTCTAACAGGCGCAGCTCCTCTGAGTGTTGTCATCTTTATCTTGACCGTCCTTCTCTTCTTCCAAAGCGGCCATCTCCAGGTAATCATCCAGAGATCCCAACAAGTTGTCCACGTCTCTCTTGTGAGCCTGCAGCACCAGCTCTGCCGCACGAGTGAAGGACTGCAGGAAGGAGGAAGTTAAAAAAAAACATATAGGTAACAAATAAGAATGTAGCGTGGGAGTTCCCCGCAAAGTGTGTGCACATTTCTAATGTGACAGACAGACAGACAGAGAGTATGTGACTTACCTCATTAATGTTACTGCTTGTGGAGGCACTGGTCTCAAAGAACTCCATGCCATAGGTTTCTGCTAGCTGGGAGATCCAGGTGGACGTGGTTAGAAATAAAGTACAATAAATGGTATTTAATAGCTTTAGTCAGTTTTCTCCATGAGCGAATGAACACAGAAGTTGTTAGTAATTATTAACTAGCCTATCAATTTGTTTTAATGGCTGTTGTGCAGGATCCTTTTTGAAAGAATTCAAAATCTATGAATTCGCCCACTTACAATAGATGTTGTTTCTTCCTGTATAAGCAAAGAAAACAGTTGAAAGCTACATGACTACAGTATTTCTGCACCACAGTTTGTGAAATACTTTCCAAGCTAATACATTGACCTCTTTAATATGAAATAACTGAGGTAAATAAACCCCCTAAAACGTACTAATATTTGCATCCCAAATAAAGTATTGTCAGATTCGACAGTGTATCCTTTCAAAATGTCACCATTTAGCCATAGAGCTATTTTTAAGTAACCCTGGTCACCTGAAATCACTGAATGTATAGCTGAAGACTGGGAAAAAATATTTCCAGAGAGCTTCTGGATGCTTTTGCATATCTACAAAATCTTAAACAGTACACCATCACTTAACAGATTATAGCTACACAACACATGTTGCTTTTGTTTTCTCCTGGAATTTGTAGATGTGGTGCCTCCCTATGAGCTGTAGGTGAAACTTACGGGATCACAATTAGCCGTACAGTTGTTCTACACAATACACTCTTACAGTCACGAGATTCCAATGCTGCTCGAAATTCAGAATGAGACAGGCAGTGAAAAGCAGAAGGGAAGCCTGTACTGTGCTGGTTATTGTTTGCTTGTTGTGTCGTCCCAGTCAAAATGAGTTTTTCCAGTTCATTTGTAAACCTTTTGCGTCAAAGTGTCTTTTCAGTTTTTGACCAACTGTGAAATATGGTCATCAGTTCTTGAGTCATGTTTTGTGAGGTCACAGTGACCTTGACCTTTGACCCCCAAATTCTCAGTAGTTCATCCTTGAATCCAAGTGGATGTCTGTGGCAAATTTGAAGAGATTCCCTCAAGGTGCTCCTGAGATGTTGCGCTTACAAGAATGGGACAGACAGATGGACAACCCAAAAACATAAATGAAAAAGACTATAAAAACCACAAAATAAGTTACAATCAAACCTTGCTTCCTTGGTCCTTTGTCACTTGCCTCCTGTGCTTCTCATCAGACTTGTTTCCTACTAAAATCCTCTGCACCGTGTCTGGAGCACACTGCAAAGAAACAACAAAAAAGACAGACAGCACTGATAAAAGAGACTTCATCATCTTGTCACTCACACTAAGCCACTGGGTAGGTAATACAAAAACTGGGTCACTGTGAAGGGCAACAAGTGCAAGGGAGTGAAATGAAAGTTCTTATTGCCATACTTCATCCACATCGCTGGCCCACTTTGCCAGGTGCTGAAAGGACGGCTTGCTTGTGATGTCGTATACGAAGATGATACCCTGGACAAGAATCCACAAAAAAATAAATAAATAATGTTACAGTAACCCATAAAGGTAGCTTGGCTCCAGTTCATATGGAGGGGATCACCTGTGCCCGCCTGTAGTACTGTTTGGTTATGGTCTGATAACGTTCCTGACCGGCCGTGTCCCTGCACAAAAGACAAAACACAGAAGGAAGTGCACAACAGCAAACTGTGAATGCAGTAAAATGACATACAAGCAACTTAACTTACCATATCTGTACTCGGACCTTGACTCCATCTATTTCTAGTGTTTTCATTTTAAAATCAACTCCTACCAAAAAAGAAGAAAATTGTATTTTATTTCACAGAAAGCAGGATCAGCAAAAGCTAGAAAGTGATGTGTAACGCAACTACAAACACCTTCACAAATAGTCAAACTGGAATCACCCAAGCAACTGTGACCAACTAGTGAAAGAAACAACTTTGCGGTATCTTACACAGGCTTTATGGGCTTTTAATGAGCGTTGCTCAGATACGCTATTATCCCTAATGAATTAAATCTCAGGCGCAGCATAGTGTCACATTTTAAATCACTGTGTCTCCACAAAGGGGTTGCAACTGATGTGAACTACAGTGGTGTTTTTGTCCGCTATGTACTAGGACTGCACTGGCTGTCAACAACAGGAAGTATTGCTTAAAATCACTTTATAGGTTTATATTAAATAGTCTATTTAAATCAATTCTGGTTTAGTTTTTATGCTGCCACCACAGTTAAAAGTCCACTTGACATGAATTTCTATTCTACATGCTATATCTTATATATATGGATGCTTAAAATGTACATATTGTAGTATTTTATTTTTTTAGGTTATCCCAAAACATATATATATATATATTTTACTATCTGTGGTATTTTCAATAATGATTAATCTACTGATCATTTTCGCAATTATTCATTTAATAGTTAGGTAGGGCTGAACAATTAATGAAAATGTTACCAAAATCACAATATGGCCTACTGCAATTTTTCAAATCGCAGGAGGTACAATGTTTGTTAAAGGTCCCTAATATGCCCCTACGCATCAGCTGTTGCTGATTGGCTGGAACAATGTTGTAGGGAAAGTCCACACCACTTTCTTTGCTTTGCAATTGCAATATCAGTCAAAAATAATCGCAATTAGATCTTTTTTTAATCATTTTGTATTAAATGGCAAATAAATGGTGAGAAATCCCCTTTGCACTTTCATAAAGCCTAAGTCAACATCTTCAAATTGCTTGTTTTGCCTGACTAACTGTCCAAAACCCCAGAGATTTTTACTTTACTGTCACATAAGAGCAGCAAATCCCCAGAACAGAGAGGCTGCAACAAGCTAATGTTTGGCTTATATGGTGAATGTATGGGCCTTTTTTAAAGCAGACTTAACTTATCGTGGTAGAAAAAAACATTAATGTTTGCTCTATTCTATTCAAGTATCGCAGTAAGCCATGACAGTGTGACAGTGTGCCTGTTATCATAAATAGTTGTAGATGAATTTCCTATGAATCGATTCATCAATTACTTGATTAATGGTTTCAGCTCCAATATAATATACTATATTATATTGTTCTTGTATTTCCTTTTCAATAATGTTGTAATTGTGAGAAATGGGGATGCAGATCTGGAGGGAACAAGCTGTCTAATATTCACTAATAATCACAACATCAGGGATCTAAAAGCAAGGAGATTGTATATACCACGCACTTTCTCTAATAACTTAGTTTAATCCCATGTAAAGCCTTCCCACCCGGCAAGCTCTCCTGAGATCCAGCTCTCCAGCTTCTACTTCACAAACCTTTCACCCAGGCTATGCTCTAGTCTACAGCACTCTATTTTACACAACAAACTATATTGCCTACCATGGGAGTACGTGCTGTACTGTTTTCTTTGCTTATGCAAAAACAGCCCCACCATTTCCTTCCAAGTCATTTGTGTGTCCAGCAGTCAGGAAAAGAGGCAACACTGATATGAAGCACTAATATATCAGTTGTCAAGTTTCATTTTTGAAAATACAAAACAGGATAAAATATCGAACACTTTGATGTCAGAGGAAATAATGTTTTTGTGGGCCTTCCTTTTCCATTGTTATGTGACAGCTCACAGCCTCCCACCTCTTCTATATGCTTTAGTATTTTTCCTTAGGAGAATATCTAGAAATTAGAAAATGTTCATTATTTTGGTATAACCATGGTGAGAACAGCTTTCTTAGTATGTTGTAGTTTCAGGGCTGTTAGGACGTGAAGCTGTTTAATCCTAAAAGCTGAGTAGGCCTGCTTATACTTTGAACAAAAAATGAAATTTGGTAAATTGTTCTGAAACTTCAACAAAGAAAGTTGCAGCCTCCACATTACTGCTGTAAAGAGTATTCACTGGCGTTAATTCGCTTCAACCTGCTATGATGACCTATGAAACCTTACTGAAAACTTGTTGGATGGCTTGGCTTACCGATTGTGGAAATGTGCGAAGGGTCAAATTCACTTTCCGTGAACCTGCGCAACATGCAAGTCTTCCCAACCCCCGAGTCTCCGAGCATCAGCAACCGGAACAAAATGTCGTACTGTTTAGCCATGACCAAAACCTAACACATAGACGAAAGCATGACTCTTCCATAGAGCTGTAGTGATGTACTCGCTCACTGTTTCTGTGTGCTTCCTTCAAAGCCGCTCAAAAATTCCTCTTTCTGAACTCGGAATTGCAAGTACAAAAAGTACAGCCAGTTAGATACATTCAGTGGTTAGAACGCACAACAACTGCACACATTTCACAAAAGCGGGTGTTTAGGTTGCTTCCTCTAGAAATATCCCGAGCTATTGTATGGTTCGGTGGCAGAATTTTGCGAGATAAAACACTGTAGACACATTAACAATGCTGAGGCTTACTTATATTTAATCTTAATCTTAAATTAAATGTAATAAATGCATCTTCTTTGCGTCTATAAGTGTACTTTCTTCTCCAGCAGCGTCAAATACAGCAGATTATTTCAGTTGTATTTTGCTATCTTCCTATGTGCTATACAAATTTCCCATGGCTCTCGAAGGCAGCACACGACCTGCATCCTTGACGAGGCCTCCTCTTCAGTGGGAGTGTCAGCTGGGAGCATATACAAAAAGGCTGGGACACATCACACTGAGCTCATCCCAAATTAAATATTTAAACAATAGAGCTGCTACCAGGTATTATAAATAGTGATGTCATGAAACCAACTTCCCCCAACATAGTCACGCCTCTTACATTTTGACCTATCAACAGAAATCTTTCACCTCATATATTTAAATGTGTACAACATTTCACATTGTTTTCGTTTTTGTTGTTCCTCTACTGTCGGGATGTAATTTTGGTGGTGAATACAAAGTATCTAATTAATGGTCATTTATTTATTTGATTTTTTTGGGCAGAAAAGCAATCAAATTTTGAAAACCATCAATGTAAACTATTTTTGATGACATGGAATGTCCCACATTTTGTGAAATATTACTGAGGATGTGACATCTGTTTCCTCAGTGGTTGCCTGAATACAAGATTCAGTCTCTGATGCTATCATTATCTATTTAATTAGATTATCTGAAACAGAATGGAGAAGCAAAGAAATCCTCTATTTATATCACCTCAAATAGTGATCTAGAAACATTTCAAAGGTGAACACCCTCCAATATGTTTTTCAATCTATTAGCAGTAAATTGATTTAACACACCTTATTATTTCATTAACTGGGATTGGAAATTAGTTCATTCCATCACTTAGCTGTTTAACTCCAAACACATACAAATATACAGGTTAATACATGCGTCATGTACAAAAGCTATGACATGTTATTAAAAACATGTTGAGTCACAAATACATCCCAAAAGGATAAAATACTTTTATTTATAGTCTCATAATAAAGGTATGCCTTAACTTGCAAGACAACTTGTTGGCAGTATGTACAACATACCTGTAATTTCCATGGAATGGAACAAACAAATATTGATTACGTACACACTAATTTACCTCTGCAAAAAGAGGGGGGGGGAAAGGAAAGATAAACATTCCCAACACAGGCAAATATTTCAAAGGAAGGCGTTTCTTTGCAGAGCTGACACCATTTAAGAGTATACAGTTTTATATACTACACACAGAAATGGACTTCCATTAACAAAAATAAAGGTCATTGCCCTTTAACTGCATTGCGCAACATTCAGTTTCCATTAGGGGATTTTTTTATACCCACATTTGATTTAATAATAAAAATAGAGGAAAATAAATAGCTGAACCTGCAGAAAATCCACTAAAACGGCAGGTCCACTTGTTTATTCTCCTGTGTCTCTCAACATAAAGGAGATCAGACATTAGGGTGAGAAATCAATTTTGGTGCATCACTATAAATAGGGGGTCCATTTGATTAATGATGAATAATATTAAAAAAGTAAAACTGTCTCCAACAAAGAAAAAAAACATTTATTTTATGTAGCTTCACCAAAGCCTCATACCTTGTAATCCCCACATTTGATTATGAATAGTTACCATGACGTTTGAAAAGCATAAAGTCCTTCAAAACTGCAGAGCTGCCTCACTTTGGGTGTCTTAGAAAGTTGTTGCTGGGCCACAAAAAGGAGAGACGGGATGCTTGCTAGGAGGAAAAAGCAAGGTAGAAGCGTTTTATACATAATAGCACCTCTCTCACACAGTCTGGCGGAAGAAGATGGGACTGAGCGTGGACAGGTAAGAGTCGTCGGGCTGGTGGGCAAAAAGAGTCTGTTTGGGGAACCAGGATTTGGGGTGGAGGGGGGGGGCAATTCTAGCTGGCCTCCACGCGCAGCTTCTTTCTGTTGGGCGGCTCGTCTGGCTCTGACTCAGAGCTAGAGTCGGACCCACCGTCGAAGGCTGACACCGCGCTCCCTTTACGGTTTGTGTACAAGCTGCTATCAGAAGAGTAGCTTGTCTGGAGTTGGGTGTTCCCCTTCGCCTTCTCCAGTGCACGAACTGCAGCAGTACAGAGAAAAAACAAAACAAAAAAGTACTGAATACCACTTTCTTCAAATATTACATATTACATCATGTTTTGTCGCAAAAAGACATCAACATTCCTCCACTTACCCTGCTGCTCCAACAGTGCGTTCTGCTTCTTTAGGTCATCAATGTCTTGCTGGTGGGTATGGTTTTTTCGCCTCATGTACTGGATGTACTCAGTGGCTTTGTCTAGAATCTGTGCTCGGGAAGCCTGTTTGACAGAGTTCTGTCAGCAAAAATT
Organism: Lepomis gibbosus; assembly: GCA_029875015.1. NCBI lineage: Eukaryota > Metazoa > Chordata > Actinopteri > Centrarchiformes > Centrarchidae > Lepomis > Lepomis gibbosus. The sequence continues at coordinate 92,412 of JAPMOB010235939.1, forward strand.
TCAGAGAGCCATGGGACAATGCTGCAGTGTCTGTTTGTACAGGTACAACATATAATGCAGAGATCACAGTGGTATACATGAATGGTGCAAATCACTTTCAGTCTGGATTATAAAGTATGTGTGAACACACAGAACTATTCCAGAGGACATTAACTTTGTTACACATGCTAATACTGACATGTTGTTCCTAGCACAAAAGAGGGCATAGACTGCAACATTTCCTCCATCTTGAAGCACCATCACACCTGCATACTGAACAATGCCACTGCTTATTGCACTTCGCATATTTAATTTGATTTACTGAAAATGGACTGTACATATAAACATATATCTTATGACTAGGCTGCTTAAAACTAATAGAGCTGTTTTCCAACTGCTTCAATGATAAGGCCTTCCAGTTGTGAAAAAGTTCAAAGAGCATATGAGTTATCTCATAAACAAAGTTTTGGACATGTTTAACACATGGATAGCTTTGCATGGCCAGCTGGCCATCTTTGAAAATGATCTCTTGGCCCTGGTTTAGAGTTCAAAGAGAACTTCAAGCAGAACACCACAGAATAGCATTGGTTTAAATGGGTACAAACTGAATGGAACAAATATGTAGCTGGAAACGCAGCTGATGAGCTGCAGACTTTACCACTGAGGGTGACAGCGTGTGCAGAGCTGTAAAAAAAAAACAACAGAACAACACAAAGCAGTGGAACAGAGAACCTGCAATACCAGAGAAATGTGGCTGTCTCCTTAACTTTATATTGCTTATGCTGACAGTCTTCAGGTAAACATATAGTACTCATGCATTACAAAATGTGCTTTGCACGTGCACAACAAAGTTCAGTTTTCCTGCCTCTACGGACATGGAGGCTCACCTATGTTGTTTGATTGTTAATAGTGATAGACTGATTAATGGGGCCAATATCTGGCATTTTGAAATAATCAGCATTGGCCAATACCTGCACTCATGAAGACAAAAAATGTCTACGGACACATCTGCAGGCAACCTTGTCAGTGTCACTGCAGTGTAAACAAGGTGGTGTTTGTTCTGAGCCCTAAATTTCCTCTGCCACCATCGTCTTTTAACCCATCCTAAAGAACAGAATATCTAAACTAAAACCATTACTGCCTAGTGTTCAATATATTTTGTTATACTCTATTACTCTATTACTATTATATATTAATAATATAGCTGAAAGCCATCACTTCTAAAAAAAACTGTACCCCGCTCTACCTTAAACACCAGTAATGTTCTAAAATCTACAGCATACGAAATGTATTTTTCTATTTTATTCATTAATAAATATTTCATCTTAACATACATGCAAAATAAATTCTGCAAAATATCAGCATCGGCCATTGAAAACCCCATACGGGTTGACCACTAATCGTTAGTTTAATTAATATGAACTATGTTGAGGTGGCTAAGGATGAAACAGTTAGGAGTTTTATGATAAACGATGGTTAATATTACTGCTTCAAATTTTAATTATCATTAAAAATGTGCTGATTAAATTCTGTCCTGCATCAACTAATGTTACTTAACAGTCTCCCAGACGTAGGCGTGCGGGAAACGTGGGTGTGTTTTGGGTGAAGGAGATTAAAATGGAGATCTTTCAACCTAGTCCTCGGAGGACTAAGTCTGAAATGTGGTCGTATTTTGGCTTTTATAAACTTCATTAAAATAAATCGCTATGAAACGGGCAACACTTAGAATCTTTTGATTCTTCTTCCTAACTACCACCCACTACTTTATAACAAATGCAGGTTAAGTTAACTTTTAGCCCAATGCATGATGTGTGGGAAATGTGTGTGCCATGGTTTGACTGTCTAACTTGTTAACAGCTTGTAGACTGAAGTTCTCTTGTGAAAATATTGCACGTTTTTCTGCTGCTACGTGTCATTTGTCTTTAATCTCTATTGCACATGACATGTGGGTGACACTAAAGTGTAAATTTAAAACTTGTATTTGTTGCTGAGCCTTGAGAAACTGTATATAGAACAATGAAGAAAACAAATATATTTGCCTCTCACCTTCTCCCCTTGTAATGCAGGCACAGAATCTCGTAAACCGTGAAAGCTGTCTTTAATATGGTCCCTGCGTTTGCGCTCAAGCGCATTGTGATGTGCTCGCTTGTCTGCCTGCAAAGCAACAGGTAAAGTTTAATGCTTTACAAACTCAGGTGATATATAAAAAAACACAAAGGCTGGGTAATATGGCCAAAAGTGTTATCATGATAAAAAAAATCATATCAGTCGATATCAATAATTATCATGAATAAATGTCAAAACATTATTTCTATAAGTTTAAAAGCTGATTTTTGCACTTAAGTGAAAGCTGAAGAAACCAGACAGTTAATTGTGGTTTTAAGCTATTCTTTACTGTCAGAACATCACGAACACTTGCCAAACAGAGGATCATTTCATAAATCTGAGGTAGAACATTCAAAACTATTATAATTATAAAATATTTTTTCAACAAATATGTATAAGGCTCATTAATATCTTTTTTCCAGTCCTTTTTCCTCAACAAAATAAATATTTTAATAGAATTAAGTGCTTATTTCTGTGTGATTCAAATTAATTAAATCGAACACTTATTGAACATTTGTAAGATTTGTATTGAGGAAAATTATATCGCAATAATCATTATCATTTTACCGCCCAGCCCTAACACAAGGTAAAACCAAGCATGTTTGTGACTTGATTTCCATGTGAGTTTTAACATATAAGACTAAGACAGGGCAATTTTAAGCTGCAACATGCAAATGCTGCAGCTTTAAATTGCAAACAAGTAGAATAAGCAGTGGCCTTCTCTTTCAAAGGGTCCTTGTGTGTACATCTCATTTCCCTGACATCATGCAGCAGGAACCTGGGGTGTAGGTATAATGTTGGAATAAGGATGTGATCTGTTTACAGAATCTTAACTGAATGTGAGCTGTTTACTTTCAGTTGCTTGAAGCATTGGACCAGCATATCCTGAGTGTCTTAATGTTTTGTCCATTAACGGCACAATGGAACTCAAAAGCAACTCCAATGTCTAGTTTCTCTCTGCTGTTTTGAAGAGAAACAATAGATGGCAAAAAAATCTACTGTTCAGCTCAATATCTTCCAAAACAAAATACAATTTGTGTCTGCATCCACAGTCAACTTGTTTGGCACCTGCTGTAGCTTTACCAAGTCAGCCAGCTCAGCCTCAGGCTAGACGCTCATTAAAATGAGTGGCAAGAGTTGGGACAGGATGCAGTCCAAGTTAAGGATCAGACAACAGCGCTGAATCTACCTTTCCTGCCTAAAGGCAAAATGTTGCAAATTGCATTGTTAAATATCAGACACGATCAATGAGAACACAGTGTTCTGTCATGTTACAGAAAGCTGCAGACATATTCCTTAATAAATTATTGATTACAGACAGACATAGATTTGTGTAGATGTGTCAAACAAAGTAGATGACTTGGGAAATTTTCACACAGTAATCCTTATGTGGCAGAATAAAGAACATAAACTTGCATTCTAGGTGTTCTTACAGTTATCATACACTCATTAGAACCCTTATCCAGGTCAAATATAGTAAAACTGTACAAACAGAACTGCATAAATACAGTATATGATACGATTTTTCATGAGTGTACTTGCTAAACATTTTTTAAATGTTACCATAAATTAAAGAGAGACATAAAGAGTGCTGTGGGAAGAACCACTGAAACGGTTTCAGTGGTTGTTTTTCATACTAAGGTTTGAACTACCCTGTAACATTAGACATGTTACAGACATGACAGTATATCTATACAGTAGCTATTCGGATCCAAAGCAGGAGATCCCAGCTTAATCAAATGGGGGGAGGGGAATCCATGTCTCTGGCATGTAAGTGACCAGATCAAGGATCTGACACAATTTCAGATGCATGCTTAAATGAAACTCCCTTGCACAGATACAGCAATTAAATGCAGGTGGTTTGTACACCATGGGGAATTTAAATTATCATGTCAATATGTTTGTTGTGGATTCTGGTACGTATGTTTCAAATGCAATGTAAACTCTGCATCTGCACTGGATTCCCGTTGTTGGAGAGCATATTTAAAAAGATCCAGAGGGGTACAGAAAAACAAATGACGAATACAGAAGGTACCTTATAAAAAACATAAAAGTAAACACAGCCGTTTCTAGTATTCTATTTGCATTACAATCAAGTGAGCAGTCGTTTGGGTTTTGTTGTGCATCTATTCATACAATTACGGTAACAGTGCTTGGCTCGGCTACTATGTACATGTACAGACTCTTGTACAAAGTTACCTGCTTTAACTCTCACATTTCACACCTAATGTATGAAATAGTGTCTATAGCCTTGCTGAAAGTTTCAGGACATTCCTAGTTAGAAAATGTATTGAATTTATATTATTGGGATGGCTACCTATAAAAAAAGTTTAATCACTACCACCGTATATAACGTTACACGTTGTAATTCATGGCAAATCCTTCATTCTGTAATTATGACAAAACAGTAATAAACCATTTTCATAATAGGTTTGCAGAGCATACCAACTGAAGCATTTCAGTGTACACGTTTTAAGAACATTAAAGGTAATGTCAAAATAAATAGCAGCACACTGCATATTTTCTTGAAAGTTTAAGTCAAGTTGGAGTCATGAAGCAGCTTGCTGATTTTGTCAATGTAATCAATTAAGTGTAATGCATACAGGTTTCCCTCATTTTTAAACTTATAAACCCGTTTTCATAATAGGTTTGATGAGAATCCAAACGCCATCCTGTTCACAACTACCCTAACTATGACCATGGAAAATCTGACATGCTCTTTAATGTTCTCCAAAACTGTACAGAAGAATGGCTTCAAATCTTAAATGATCTCACAGTCTGGATCACACTCACAGGACATACTTAACCTAGATTTCACTTAAAATTGTGACAGTTTTAAAATTAAGAATTTTACTAGGTTTTACAATGTATTTTGATCTTGGAGATGACTTTCTCTGTAATATTTCTCAAAAACCCAACTGCAAAATAACTTCCGTCTTCATATCATTGTGATCCTGAACAGGATTGCATAAGGCATTTTTGGCCGCTCCTTGCACCCGTACCCTAAATGAACAAAAAGATGCGCAACAAAATCCAAACGGCGACTGGTTTAGAAGGGCTGTCGCGAAAGACGGCCAATTTGACCGCAGATAAACGAGGTTACTTATTCACCAGAATAATGTGCTCGACTTTCATGTACAAGTCAGCTCCAAAGAACACCCTTTCCTATGCCTAATCTAGTGTTAGCCAACGAACCCAGCTAGCTAGCTAGCTCAAGCAGATAGCGTAGGTTGGCAGCGAATTTAAAGTTGCTGTTTGGCTAACAATTTGCCTAGCTACTTCTTGAGGAAACTAAACCACATACATCGCTGTCGACTTCGATGTCATCGTTTTCGCTCATTCTTCGGTAAAGAGGTATGGGAAAATAAAACAAGCAGCTGTCAAAACAAAGTGCAGCGACAACTGGAGGCAAGTAAAATCTAGCACGGAGCTCTGCTACAGCAGATACATGACGATCAACGGTTCTCTACACGTGATTCGCCTACACATGGACGGGAAAACATAAACAGCGCAGGCGCAACAAAATGAGACCTTCTGGGTAATGAAGTAATACACCAACACGCGGCCCGGTTTGCACAGGTGCTGTTTGTGGAATTTGAACCACATTTCCCGTAAGCCCACGGATTGGACGCGCCTACTAAATTATACCGTTATCTCCTAGAAGTTGAAAACACAGCAGCATCAGGTCTGTCAGTGTTATTACTAAAGTGCATCATGTTCTTTGTTATATAGTTGTACAAATATATAAGAAACAGCATTTTATTAAATTGTCATCAATAAATCAATAATGCCTTAAACATATACAGTAATACTGATGTATGGGCCTGTTCTCCTTAAATATACCTTTCATGTAAGGACCAAAATGCATTCCGCTCAAATCTGTTGTTTCAGCTGTCATTGTCAACAGGGTAGTATGCTACAATAACTAGGCTCTTTTTCCATCATATGATTATGAGACCAGATGGTGGCCCAGCTCAGTTTGGCTGCCCTCCCCCATTCACCATCCATGGCTGCACACTTTCCTCCATAGACCTTTAAATAGCTTCTGCAGCAAGCCGTCACTGCTTATAAACCTACTGCTGCACCACAGAGATGTGCTTTATTATCAGGAATTTTTTTTGCCTAAATTAAATAAGACGATGCCAGACATCTGCAGTTTTACATTATTAAAAACAACATGATGACAACCTCCAGTATAATCTTTATATTTTAACATTAGATATTTAATTTAATATTTAGAAAAAAAGGGTGCATAAAAAGATGTTCTCTCATGTTTTGTATACCATTCATCTTTTGTCTCCACAGCATATCAGCACATATTTTTTTCTTTAATCACCATCTCATCTCTCCATTAAAAAAATCCACTAAAGCCACCAAAACTGAAAACAAGTGTGGCCAATAAGAGCACATAATTACATTGTCATATAATTACAGTCTGTATTACAGTTAATAATAAGTATGCCAGTTATTTTGAGAAATTAATTGACAGCACCCGAAATCACCTATACAAAATAGTTTCCTAATATTTGGGGACAATTCACTATAATTTCAAGCAAACTAATTTCCTTACATTTTAAGCACTGGGGGTAAAAATTTACCACTAATACCAATTTAAAACTAACACAGAAATATTGCTTGGTGTGTGAGCCTCTTTTTACACCTGACTATAACCTTTGTCTTAGGTGGTCCGATCACAAGTGGACAGGAAATGCACCCAAGACACACTGAGGATGCATTGAGATTGAATCGCTCAAACCACATTTGGAGGTGGTCGGGGCCACGTATGGCCACAGTCTTTTAGCAGTGTGTACGCAAATGTGTTCTGGGCCACAATGAGGGACCGCCTACTCAAATAACATCTCCTGCTTAAGCTTAAGTAAAGTGTGATCCAACAAGAAGAAGCCACAATATCTTGCAAAATGGATTCTTGAAGATGGTCGGATGTTCTTAGGCTGCTCAACTCTCCGTGATTTACAGAGTTCCCTGTAAACTTCAGAGTTCCCGTCTTCCTAGTACAAATGGAACACACCATTCTGGGATTGCTACTAGCTACACGGCTAACTAGCAACAGGAGCAGTAGTTAGCAGCAGTTAGAGGTTACTCTGGTGATATGCTGCCCCCTATTTGTTTGAAATATGAATTCAACAAGTGGCAAAATCTTGCAATTTGCTATATATGTTGTAATCCACACTGTCCCTTAACTTAATAAAGCTAATAAAGCTTTAAATCTGACCAGCTGCATAGCTAAGTAGCTAACAGCAGCAGTCAGTTCTACAGTTAGATGCAGTTAGCAGTAACTTTAGCAACAAGTAAAGCTATCTGTCCTTCAGGAAACTTTATAAATCAGAGAGTTGAGCAGCTGGAGGACATCAGAGGGAAAATCACAAAATATTTTTTCCAGTTTAAAATCACCTACAAAGCCCTCTATAACCTCGCCTTTTACCTCACCAACCTCCCACAACGTCATAGTCCGAACCTCAGAGCTACAGATGTCAACCTCCTTTCCCCCTTACCTGCGCAAAGGGCCGTTTCCATTGCTGCCACTCTCTTCCTAGAACTCTCTCCTCCATCACCCTCAGACATTCCACATCACTTACAAATTTCAAAACCACACTCAAAACCAGCAGCTTTTTTTTAACCTGTTTTCTTTTTGTTTCTGTCTTGGTTTTATGTCGTTTTGCTTCACATTTTAAGAGATATCTCTAGTTGTTATTGTGTTTTTTATGCTGATCTTGTTATTTTCTTGTTTACCACGTAAAGTGCCTTTGAGTACAAGCGCTATATAAATGAATGTATGACTATTGCTTTTATTATTATGTGTTATTTGCCAATCATAAGTAATAATAATATAATAATAATCTTCATTTATAGAGCACTTTTGAAAACAATATTACAAAGTGCTTTCACAAGAGCAATAGACCACAGCAAACAAAATAATATACTAAAAGCAGGAAGAAAGTGTTCACAAACTCAGTCACCTGATTTCCTCCTCCTCAGTGGTCTCTCCGGACCCAGACACATGTGGAGACGCTTTCTTATCAACTATAACCTGGATGATTGAGAACATTCAAAGACCTGACCTGGATGACTAAGAACCTTCCCAGAAAGTCCAGTGAACTATAACTATGACCTGGGCGATTGAGAACCTTCAAAGACAGGACCTGGATGACTAAGAACCTTCATACATAATTCTTATCAACTATTCATAGTTTTCACATGATGTCACAATCCAAGGAAAACGCTCCCTTGGATGGCAAAATACAATTATTTTCAGCTGCCTGCCAAACAATAAGCAAGTGATACACTGTTACTTGGAATTTGTTACTTTTGTGTTGCCAAAATACTGGTTGTTGTAAGAGACAGGTCTGGTCTGTGTTAGATGAGGGATTCACCATAAGGTAAACATTACTGCAGTCGAGTGGTGGCAGGGAGCTTCTGAGAAATGACATGCTGCAGTAATCATATTGACTCATTTCTGTTTCCGGTGCTTGTGTGTTGGTAAATACCAGTTAAATTTGTTAGATTTGTCATTACAGAGGCAAACTTTCTGCTAAACACTTATTCTTACAGTAGTTTTGCCTAAGCACTCACAGTTCTTTCCATCTTTCAGCGACTGTTGTTTAATCTCATAGTTGTTTTCAAAAGTTTTGGTAGCTTATGCTACCACATTTTCATAGTTTAGCTGTTAGCGACTTTAGCTTAGCAGATAGCGATGGCTTCTCCTTCTCCCTCTTGCTCTCCTTCTTTCTCCTGCATGGTGTGTCAGATGTTGGTATTCATCCCACTTGGGATGGAGCAGCTCTCATATCTAGAAATCTGGCCAACTTTATTAGTAGATCAAATCCATGATAATCCAGACTTGAGACCAGGAGACAGAGTCGCAGTCTAACATACTTCTCTGCTCCTCCATTTTAGGAGTTACCTAGTCAAAACCCTATAGTTACAGTGTCTGCCCCCTGAACATTGAAATTACTTAAATCAAAGGTCAATAGAAGAGGAGCTGTGCATTAAACGCTCATAAAAATTAAAACTATAGTGCAATAGTGCAAAAGAATTGGAGAATTAAATGTGGACTCTTAAACATCAGATCTGTCTCATCTATAGGTGTACTAGGTTACCACAGTACTTTAAAGTAGCTGTAATTAAACCTCTTCTGAAAAAGCCCAACCTTGATCCGATGTTTTAGAAAACTAGACCTATATCTAACCTTCCATTTCTCTCTAAGATCCTTGAGAAAGCAGCTGGCAACCAGCTGTGTGACTTTCTACAAAGCAATAGTTTATTTGAGGATTTTCAGTCGTTCATCATAGCACAGATACAGCACTGGTGAAAATTTCTAATGACCTCTTAATTGTATCAGACAAATGAATTGTCTCTGTACTGCTTTTATTATATCTTAGCACTGCATTTGATACCATTGACCATCATATCCTATTACAGAGACTAGAACATTTAATTGGCATTAAAGGAACCACTCTAAGCTGGTTTAAGTCCTATTTATCAGATTGATCTCAGTTTGTACATGTTAACGATGAATCCTCCATGCACACCAAAGTTAGTCATGGAGTTCCACAAAGATCTGTGCTGGGACCATTCCTCTTCACTTTAAATGTGCTTTCTTTAGGCAATATTAAAATGGGTGCAAGAGAGTTCAGCTATCAAGCTCCTCTCCTGTGGAACCAGGTTCCAATTTAGGTTCGGGAGGCAGACACCGTCTCCACATTTAAGAGTAGGCTTAAGAATTTCCTCTTTGATAAAGATTATAGCAGGAGTGCCCAACCAGTCGATCCCAAGTCGACTGCGAGGGGTGTAGAAAAAAATAAAAACTTTATTTTTTGTTATGTGTGTTGTATTTTGTATTAAATGTACAGTACAGCCTATAATCATGAGTACTTGCCAACACGTCCACAAAAAAGTATTTAAAAAAAGAAAAAAAGTAGGTCACGTTTTAACCTACGGTCGTACGTGTCATGCATGACAGGAGGTTGACAGCTATCTACAGTAGCTAGAAGCTAGCGAAAACGTTAACATGGCTGAGGGGAAACGAGCCAAGACCTACGATTTTCACCCTGAATGGGAGGAAGATTGTTTTTTGTTTATTCTCATTCAAAGCTTTTTTGTTTGATCTGCAATGTAACGGTGGCGTTGGCAAAGAAAGGAAATCTGGAGCGGCATTTTAAAACAGTACACAGGAGCTACGAGAGGGATTTCCCTGCAAAAACGCCTCTACGTGCCACAAAAGTGTGGGATTTGAAAGCACAGTTTACAATGCGGCAGTCAAATCTTACCAAACCGAAGACCCAGAGTAAGGCAACTATTGCTTCCTATCACGTCAGTCCCGTCCTTACAAGAAGCCATTCAATGACGGTGATATGGTGAAGAAAGCCTTTCTCGAGTTAGCGGATAGCCTTTTTGATGACTTTAAAAATAAAACAGAGATCACGAAGGTCATTAAAGAAGTGCAACTCTCCTGCAATACTAAAACAAGGCAATTTGAGAGAATGGCTGTGGATGTAGAGGAGCAACTGAAGAAGGATATTGACACATTTGAGTACTTTTCCCTCCAATTTGACGAGTTGATTGATATGGTGGATGTGGCACAATTGTGTGTTTTCATCAGGATGGTTTTTGGAGATATGAGCGCCAAGGAAGAGCTACTCACAGTTTTGCCATTAAAAGGACACACCAGAGGTGAGGATATTTTTAATGCTTTCATGGGATTTGTTAGCGAGACAAAACTGCCGCTCTTCAACCTAATCTCCATCACAACTGATGGGGTGCCTGCTATGATTTTGCATCCATCGAGCCTGTAGCCAGCAGCATATATGTGTTATCCATTTGGTGCAAGTATTGATGTTGGTGACATTGCCGCCAAAGTCAAATCACTTTTCAACTTTGAAAGCTCCGCTCTTGAGGATGAGACATTGAAATGAAAGCCAGATCAACATCTGCTCAATCTGGAAAGCATATAGTGTTCTGGAATCTACTGGAGGAGGAGAAGTATCCCAATCTCAGAAGATGTGCCTTGAACCTGACAGCTCTTTTTGGATCAACTTATTTGTGCGAGTCTGCTTTCTCGCACCTGAAAATCAAGTCCAAGTACAGATCAACAATGACTGATGACCACCTTGCAGCCTGCCTACGCCTTGCAAACAACTCCTATACTCCTGACTACGAGAAGCTATCCTCCTCCTCCCAGTGCCAGGTCTCCCACTAAGATAGAAAGTGATTTCCTTTTTTCAAACTCAGAGATCTACCTGTTTTGTATCTGGTTCTTTTCTGTTTGGTTCATATGAAGGTCATGACAAAGTTATGACTATTGCTCATCATGTAGATTGGCATGTGCGTGCGTACGTGTGTGTGTGTGTGTGTGTGTGTGTGTGTGTGTGTGTGTGAGTGAGTGTGTGTGAGAGAGAGAGAAAGGAGCAGAGAGAGCGGGTTTGTGCTACAGCGCACTATGCAAACTGGCAACTGTGTGAGAGTATTTTTCTGTGTTTGAGAGAGGTAGGGTTTGTGTTGTGGTGTCTAGTAGTTGTGTGACAACAAGAAATAGAGTTGTGAGGTTAGTTACTGCAGGGTGGAAACGATGTGTGTGGGTTTGCGATGTTGATGCTGGACTGGTAGATCTCAGGAGGTTGGCTACTTGAAAAGTAGATCTTGGGTTAAAAAAGGTTGGGCACCCCTGGCTTATAGTTAAGGCTGACTCAACTGAGTCCCGAACCATCCCTTAGTAATGTTGCTATAGGCCTAGACTTCCGGGGGACTTGAGCCATGATGTACTGAGCTCCTCTCTCCTTCTCCTGTATGCAACCTCATCCCATTAATGCATGTTACTAACTTGACTTCTTCCCTTTTCCGTATTCTTGTGTTTTCTCGTCCTTCTCCTCTCTCCTCCTATTACTTCCTGCAGGTGTTCCTGGCTCTGGAGCTATGGAGTCTGGATCTGTGGTTGCGAGTCACCTGCTGCCCCAATGTTCCTGCTCAACACCCTCTGCTACAGTTATTGTTGCTAGTCCTATCATTAGGGGTCCAAGCCCGAAGTGGGCTGGGAACCCGCGTTCCCATACCACGAAGTGGGCTGGGAACCCGCGTTCCCATACCACGAAGTGGCTGGGAACCCTATTGTTTTCGCTCAGATTTTTATTCTATTTTTTCTTCCGTGCATAAAACTCATACTGCAGCATACCCCGTAAATGCTAGGGACGCAAAACTCACAAGGTAGGTTCGCAGCCTCAAGAGTACCTGAGGCGCAAAAATTCGCAACCTTCTACCGCTAGAGGGCGCTATAGGCAAGGTCAACGCGTTTGGGCTTGGACCTCTCAACTACGAAGGCGTACATCAAAAACCTTATATCCACG